>ONZP01000291.1:0-24168 GCA_900312805.1 Fusarium torulosum
CAACTACTAATCCGCCCCTTATTAGCTTATCTATGGGAGAGCGGACGGGATCCCGAGTTCTCTAATAGGTATGGTCGTATGTGCTTGAGGTGTTTGGTGTAGTGGGTTATGAAGATGGCTGGCGATCATTGGGTTCTTGAACCGAATTTGTATCAGGTATTTGGCAATAGATTGCTGACTATCGAGTTTGTACAAGTTCGGGAGCCGTCCTCATCTTTCAGTAAAGGTTAGTATGCAAATTCCAATTCTCAATGTGTTGTTAATAAATTAATATTTTGCCCGTTTGAGCATGTTTTCGATAACAAGTTAATGCTGAGAGAAATCGATAGTTATCGTGCTTCGGCAGCTTAGGTTCGCGGACGCAGGTCATTCGAGGCGGTTTACTGAAGCTGTAGAAGGAAGAAATCGTATTGTCTATTTGTTTCGTGCTAAATAATTTAACATATAAACAAATGATTACCTACGTACTTGTCAGGGAAGGTTTAGTCTAGAGGATGAAGGTTGTTGACAGTTACTTGTTGTATACACAATTATATGGAGTGCAAAAGTTCACATACATGAACTAATAATGTATGACCAACAGTAAATGACAAACTCATTTTCATTACCTTTTCACCCACAGCTTATCTATCTAATTAGTTACTAATGTATCGGGCGACTCTGATTGCCACTCTATGATGTGGTTGTTACAGCCTGGGTTGCAATATAATGCAGTATAATGCATAATCCTTCGACAATCGATGATGAACCTTTGCTGTTTACAGAACAAGACCCTTGGTCTGCTTCAGCTTCTTGACGTCAATGTTTCTCAACATGGGGACCCAGACGAAGAACAAAGAGGCAATCCCTACACCAGCGGCAAGCATCCTGACTTGAGCATAGCCGTAGGACTCCTGAATGGCAAGTCGTGCAGGGCTGTCGACAGGATATGCCAGCTGGGTCGTAATGGCGCCGGCGATGAGAGGGGCATTGGCTAGTTCGGTCTCAGGGAGCCTCTTCATTAGTTGAGGGATGAAGGTGTTTGTCCAGATTGCTCCAGAGATGGCACCTCCAACTGCACCGCCAACACCTCCTGCTACGTATAGAGTAGCGAGGGCTGCAGCAATGTATTGATGGGCCACGGCAGCGAGGACTGCAAGCTGCATAACCAGGATAAAGACAGCGCCGCCAATAGAGATGAAGATCTCGCACATGATGATGTATCCGACGTACTGGTTAGGAGCACGGAAATGGATCATGAGGCCAAGAGCAAAGATGTAGATGGGGACGGCGAAATAGAAGGTCCACTTGTAATAGCCTGTCTTTCGGATGAGGAAGCCGACGATGAAGAGAAGCACTCCAGAGACAACCTGGAAAGTCGAGTTGACGTATCCAGCCTCGGCGGGATCGAGGTTGACGACGACCTGCAAGAAAGAGGTGAAGAAGTAGTTCCAGGTGTAGTAAGAGATCTGGTAGGTCAGATCGATCATGCAAGCGGCGACAACGGATCGGTCTAGGAGGAAACGGCCCTGCAAGAAAGGCACAGGGGCAAGCCAGTATTCCCAGACGCCGAAAAAGATGAGGGTGAGGAAACCGACGATGATCATGGCGATGATATAGCCTGTACTCCAACCGTTGGGGGCGTGGGCAGCGAGGTTGAATGGGAGAAGGAAGACGACAAGACCGCCACCAAAGAGGAAGATTCCGATGACTAGACGGTTGTTAGTATTTAGATCATTCGAGGCACACGCTATGCGTGGGTTACTCACCGTCAAACTCGTTAAAGGCCCACCAGATGCTTCCAAAGAAACCACGGCTTCGATGGGTCTTGACGACTGTGCCCTTTTTGAAAGCCTTGCGCAGGTTGACCTTGAGGACAAGGAACAGAGGGATAGTAACACAAGGCAAAACAAGAGCAATCCAACCGAAACCCCATCGCCAGTTCTGGACATCGACGACAAAAGCAGCAGCAGCTTTGGAACCAGCGAAAGCAGTAATCATGTAAGGAGAAGAGGTAAAAGCAAACGCCAAACCTCGGTTCCTCAGGTTAGACGCATCAGCAGCGAGAACGCCGACGGCGTAGATCATGCCTCCCCATCCGACAGAGTAGAAGACCTGGGCGGCGCAGAAGGTAGCGAGGTTCTGGGAGACGGACATGAGGATCAGGCCCAGAGTGGCAAAGCCGCTCATGAGGAGGAAGCCTTCTGCGCGGCCCCAGACGTCGAGGGCCTTGGCCATGGGGATGTAGCAGGCTGCAGTCATGGCGTCGGCCACGATGGGGATGGTGGTCATTAGGGAGTGAGCCTGCCACTCGCTGGTGACGTAGGGGACTAGGACGATGTAGAATGAACCGCGGAAACCACTGATGAGGAAGAGAGTCCAGATGCTGTTGGTGGAATGGTCGGTCAGGCTTGTTACAGGTTACACATAAGAGTGACTTACAGGCACAGCAGAGCAGCCAGAGATCCCTTTCCCCAAGTGAGGGTAATAGCCTGGATCTCCTTAACACCAGTCTGAACATCCTCGCTGGGAACATCAGACTCGTTGCCCTTCTCATCAGGAGGAAGAGCACCAGCAGTAGCCTCCTTATCATGTCCAGGGCCAACCTCGCTGACCATCTCAGGAGTCTCATGGATCTCCTTCTCATGGGGAGCCAGGGTATGGGCCACGGGGGTGTTGTCCTCCCGGGCGAGGCCCTCACGGATCTTTGCCAGGGCCGACATTGTTGCTGTTGAGCTCGACACTAATAGATAGTGTTAAGATATGTGATTGATATCAACAGTGATGTGAAGAGATGAAGACTAAGAGCAGAGTCTATATGGGAAGGGAGCTACTGCATTACTTATGTAGGCCAATGCAACACTGACACGGGCAGATGCTCCAAACAATTACGAGCTCTCCATCGCCATGCGTCGGTTCTGATCCGGAATTCCTCTCAAAGCACCCCCTGTACATGATCCATTATACCGCCCAACGAACCCTCAGAGCCAAGAAGCTAGTTACAGAAACTCTGCACTCGACTGATATTTCTCTCCTCAGGTGGCCTTTTCCTCAATGGGACAGTTTCCGTGACGAATGGCAAAGCTTCCCTGGGACAGTCAAGATCAGATTACAAGTGGCAAAGGAGTGGAGGGGGGAGGGGGAGTGATTCCGAACCCGGAGGATGGGAACATGTGAAAATTTTTAATCTAATCTGATTGATGGATAAGATCAAATACAGGGGTTCAATAGTGTAAGGTCTTGGAAATACCTGTTGCCTTTGACCCTGGTCTCATTAAGTGGCTTGGCGTATATGCTTGGGATCGTCTGAGTCCACTTCTGCTAGGAAAAAGTAAACCTTGACACCCGTTTCTCGTTATGGAGTTGTATTAAGCTACTTGAATATGCTTCATGTACAAGCTTATTTGTTGTCTTCTTACTGCGGCTGGACATCAATAGACTCTTGACCACTTATACCACCATATTGCCATATTGTGTACCACTCACCTTGACCAGACATCCCACAGCTTAGGCTGACAGACGACCTTGCTAACCAAAACCTTGCAACAACATCCATCACACTGTGCATATGACACGCACGACTGATCCACAGTCAAGACAACAATCCCCCATGGAAGAACTAAAATAGGAGTAGCTTGAACATGCCAGGCTTTAATCAAGCGGTTAATCCCGAAGAGATTGATATTAAACGTTACCTCTCGGTCCATCTAACATCCTTTCACCAAGGGACCTTGTATGCTAAGCCATTCGTCAAGCCAAGCTATACTTGATACGTATCGCCCCGATTCAAAGCATGTTGTCTGTTCTTTTCGGGTGGTTCGTGTGACCAGCGTTAGTTGGATCCTATGCGCGATATAGCTCGCAGGTTCCATAATCGTGCGTCTTGTTATGCAGTCTCAGATGAAATCGCCTGATGAGCGAGGTCCATGATGATCCAGACGACTGGTAGAAAATACACAGCATTCTCTTTCCACACACTCGAGTAGGTTTGTACTGGCCTGATCTTGTAAGTTGGTGACGCAAAAGATGTCTGCCAATAAATTACCGAGACCAATTCACTATAATACTTCGAAATTGATGCCAGAGCATGCATAAAGAATTATGAGTGAAGAAGAATAAAGAACGCTCAAAAGTACAATTCGGATGGTGTTTAAAATTGTATTCTTATACCTCATCACCAACTATGCGGCGCACACTTGCTGAGATAACCATTCCTCTCTCGTAACCCGATATTCCACTTCACCCTCCTCAATACCAGGTGGAGGATTATCGTACTTGTTGTGAAACGTCCGGACATGCGTAAGACCAATCTTTGCCATGACAGCTCTTGAACCCTGGTTCACAGCCACAGTCTCACCAAACACCTCTTCCAGCTGAAGATCCTCAAGGCCATGCTTCACCAGCGCTCGAGAGCCCTCCTTTGCAAAGCCCTGGCCCCAGAAGCGGGGGAGGATACGTAGACCAAACTCAACTCGCTTCTTGTTGACTTGGGGAGGGTTATCGTTGCTCTGGCTCGGTGCCAGCACCCACCAGCCTACGAATTCGTCCCCGGCGAATCCGGCCCAGCAGCCAAGGCCGGACCCGAATGAAGCCGTCTCGAGGAGCAGTTTGTGTACGATCGTTGACTCGTCCGCTGTGAGTGGCTTGCCGTATCCGATGTATTTCATCACTTCTGGGTCTGAGTCTAGTTGGTAGATGTGGTCTCCGTGATCGGGCCCGAGAGGTCGTAGCTCGAGGCGTTCGGTGCGGAGTGTTGCTTGGCTCATTGTGTTGACAGTGATGCTAGTGATGATATGGGTATTGTGGGTGGAAATTCTTAAGAGTTAAGAGGCTATATAAACTGGAAGTCGTCTCAAGCATCTACAGACTAATCTCGTCTTAGCCATCTACGTGCTTCACCCCCTTCTTATATATGCCAACCAAGAGATCCAAGAGCAGGGCTCTGATACTGCTTTAAACTCTGAATGTAACAAGAGAGTCGCATCCTGTATCATCCAACTGCTGCTGATCAACGGGGGGAGCCAGTGACGACGATACTAAGATATCGTTACCTATAAACCGACAAGATCAACATCTTGGCATGTGCAAAGAGAGGGAGTTACTGGGCACTCTTTGGCCGATTAGATTGATCCTGCCGCTTGATTATTTTTGCCAAGGTCTTGGGGAGAAACCAGCGGATCTGATAAGTGGTTGAGTTGCGGGAGAAATAAGCATCATATTAACCTTTCCCACTTTTTATTGTTCCAAAATGCAACTCTGAGATCCTTTGAATCCAACCATGCATCTCGCTTTTGTATTCTGTATTGGGTGTTATAACCGATGAAGCAATGTTTTTGGGGGGGATCCGTTTCAGGGCTTGCAAGAGTTCTTTTGGTGCGTATACGTATGCTTACATTCATTCTTTGATCACTCACACATGTACCCACGAAGAGAGGCCAAAGTTTGTATCCCCGCTGTATTAACGATGGAATAAGCATAAAAACGCCCCTCGGAACTTGGTAGGCACATCTTGCGCCTAAACAGCGGCCCCCTTTCCTCCGATAGGACAATGCTAATCTTTGTGAGGCACTTTTTCCAGGCCTAAACTCCACCAGATCTCCACGTAGGCACGTACTGTGGCCATTAACAAGGGATCGCTTGCACTAAGAGATATCCCTGTAATCAGGCGATACAACGTTAACGTACGTACAGGTAAACATGCCTCAAATGCTTGGCTTTACATATCAGGCAAGAAAATTGTATGTACTCGGAGCTTTCCCGGTAGCCAAGACGTGGGATCGACTCACAAACACAGCTAAATGAGTGATGATCACCTCCGATGCACGGCGGTTCACCTTTACCTTTACGGATACACTTTACCTTACCTACAGTATCTATTATCTATTCCTTGCTTCATATGTCCAAAGTAGCTTAGCGCATCATGTTCATCTTATCAGATCAATCACCTCATCTTATCTGATCCCCAGTGGCCCGAGGTTTTCTAGCTGTTGCTGATCCTTGCACACCGGCCCCTTTGTGCTCCATTGTTGCCAAAATGTCTCATTCCGGTTTGCTCGTTGGTGCTATTTGTGTCAACAACAAGATGCATACGCGGGTTGTGGGCAAATGCATCGAGTTGGAGGATAAACATTCTGCCTGGCTACAAGACAACCCTCGCCATGGCTCCACCATCCATTTATTCAAGGATCACTTTGATCAAACTGCTGATCGAACCCTTTTTGGTTCGTATTTTCGGTTTTGCTGTTGGGCCTTGTGTCAACATACTCGGCCATACTCGATCCATGAGTAATAAGTCTGCAAGCCTCTTCTTCATGCTTGCTGTTGTGGACTACACAACTAGCTTCTTTGACTGAGACTGAGCAGGCTGTGGCAACATCGTCGAGAGCCCTACTATCCAAAAGGACTTCCTCATCACGTTAACAATCGCCCAACTTTGGAGTGGCATATTCTCGTGTGATAGCTTTGGAATACCCCAGTGTCCTAGTAGTCGTCAATATGGAACGTGGCATTCTTCTAGTAAAGACTAGACAGAACCCTCTCAAGGCCACAGATGCAGATGATCCTGAAGCAGCCAGAAACTAACGACCTTGAAACAGCCTGAGGAGCAAGGTCAGCCGGTCGGTCATACGAATAACCATAGCCGATGCCGCGCAAGGGTAACAATTAACCATGTTTCTTTTGCTTATCCAAGTCGACCTGATGTCAATATCCTCGACTATGTTTAGTTAACTCTCCCACTCAAATAACTCTGTGGTCGGTCTTGCTGATCCTTCAGGAGCCGGCAAGTGTTATCATGGGAGCTGTTCATCATCCGCTTCGTTGCAATAGCGGACTAAACAACAAGATGGCATTATAGGTTAGAGACATCAAAATGCATCTTATACAATTCGATGGCTTCCCTCTATAAGAATAAGCGATTCGTTCCCATGGATTGGTGAGTTTGTAGCTAACACCAAGCCCATCAACTCTGAGCATGAAATATCCATTGTCTGCAAGTAAGTGATCGATGGCCCTTCACTGACGTGGTTGAGATAAATAATTATGTTTAGACAACTACGCTGAAACCATTTAAAAAAAATTCAATTAATGAAATATAATCAGAGAAATATTTAACAGTTCTTAGACCCAAAGTCTTCCTATTTTAATGCAATGCAGACTCCAATCTCTTCTTATGCAGGTTTTCTTCCATTAAATCGTGAGTTGTGATAACCCTCAGGGCTTATTAAGCATCCATCCCTAAACCTGTCTAGTTCTGTCCTAATCACTACTGATTCCAATCAATTAATTAAGAATATTCTCACACGCATATAACTACACTAACAAATGTCGAAATATTGTGTATACTCGCCCTCTCTCACAAGCTTCATCTCGCCACCGACCCCTCACCCCACGCAATGGCTGAAGTTGTAGGGACCGCCCTCGCGGTCGTAGGCGTACTAGGCCAACTCTTCGACGGCTGCGTCAAAGCCTACGGCCTCTTCACAGCAGCGGCCAACCTCGACACGGACAGCCAGAGACTTCTCTGCAAAGTCCGTATAGAGGAGATGCGTCTTGTCGTCTGGGGTCGGGACTGGGGCGTCGCTGAGGGCAGGCTCGAGGCTCATCTGGAGAGTACGAGGAATCCCCAGCTGAGGAGTCTGGCTTTGCAGATTCTTGAGGAGCTGCATAGTGCTGTGACGGACTTTAAGAAACTCAAGGATAGGTACGGACTAGTTGATGAGGATGCTGGGAGGAGCAGTGCGAGCTTGGAGGTAGGTAAGGCAAAGCACAGGAAATCGCCTTCGCCTTCGCGGAGGAGCTCCAAAGATGATGAGATTCGAAAGTCCAACGGAATTTCGAAATCGATGAGTGAGAGAACTTGGGGAAAGGAGATGAGTCTGAGAGCAAGGTGGGTTATAGCAGGTGAGCTCCTCGAGTCTATCTTCTCAAACATAAAGACTAACTCATGGTAGATAAAGACAAATTCATAAACTTGCTGAAGGATCTGCGAGGTACATGACCAACTCTTCAGCCATCTGGAAATAAAAACATGACTAAAACTCTCCAACTTAAGACTTCAACGACGGCCTTGAGCGCCTCTTCCCACCTTCTCATCTCCCATCATTCCAACGCGCCTGGACACACCAGCTCCTCGAGTCCGCCCAGCGCGATATAACCCAGCTCTCGCTCCTCGAAACAGCCTCGACAGGCGTCTACCCCAAACTCACCACCTCGGCCAACCTCAAGAAACTCCGCATCAACCTCGACGCCAAACCCCAGGCCTCATTCAAGCCAACCTTTGCTCTCAAGGTGCCCCGCGCTGCACTTGACCTCAGCGGAGACAATGGCGAGGGAGGTCGGAGCAAGGGACGCCACGAGAGTGCTGGAGATGTAGTGATTGAGTGGGTGGACTATGATCGCGACGATGTAGACGAGCGTGTAGCTCACGTACGTCGCCTTGATGATCTCGCTCGTATGATGCATTCGGCTTCAGAGTGTCACCCTGATCTTCACAGCATCGACTGCGTAGGCTACGTCGACGACGCTTCGCGCTGCAGATACGGTCTCGTATACAAAGCGCCGTCACCGTCCTTCTCGACGCTCCACGATCTCATTGCCAGTGCAGATCTCAAGACCCCAGACCTCGATGATCGTGTCCGTCTGGCACACACGCTCGCTGTTGCATTGTGGTCTCTACATTCCCTTGACTGGCTACACAAGAGTCTCTGCAGCTCAAATATTCTCTTTTTCCCATCAGCTTTCTCCACGTCTGCTCACTCATCAACTGCCGCAGCGGCTCTTGTGCCAGATATACAGCAGCCTTATCTGACTGGCTTTGACGCTTCACGACCAGATCTCGACACAGCGCTGTCCGTTGCACCGCGCAATCCGTCCATCCTCACCCTCCACCGCCATCCAGCTTCCCTACGCGGTTACCCTCATTGCAAACCCATGGACATTTACAGTTTGGGCTTGGTGCTCCTCGAGATCGGCCTGTGGAAGGTTCTTCAAACATATCACAAGCCACACTACTCCACTGATCGATGGCGCGACAAGGTGCTACGGGCAGCTCTAGTTCCTGGTTTGGGCAGCAAGGTTGGTCGACGATATCGTGATGTTGTGGATAAGTGCTTGGCTGTGAGTGAGGAGATGACGAGTGCTGAGGCTGCCAAGGTGATAGAAGAGGTTGTGACAAGCCTTGAAGGTATCCGGGTATGACGGGTTACTTGACATGAGATACGAAGAAAAGATATGATATGAATAACGAATACATGTCGTTGGTCACCAGTTGATAGATAGCGCGTGTGAATAGAATAGTATGAAGAATTTATTTCAGTTCTCAGAAACACATATATATCGTAGTCATAAAAGTCCGCTGCCTTCTCTCCTTCATCGTCCCTCTTCGTCCTTAACCAAGAGACCAGAGACAACCAATGCAATGCCTAATAAAACAAATACACAATAGCAAAAACTTAAGCCCTTCCCTTCCTGTACGCCGTCGCAAATTTGAACTCCGGTATGCCTTCAATCTTCCCCTCCAAGACAATATGCTCTGGTCATATCTCTTTGACTACCCTCGCCTTAGCCGTAGCAAACACTATTCAACCAGTGGCTTGAATGCCGCAAAAACTGGAGTACCTTCAGGTTTGAAATGGCAAATAACTGAAAGCCAAAACACTCCACGGCAAGGACTCGTGGGAGAAGAGTCGGCTCAACTTTCAAACACAAACGCCCATTATTTGTTCATCTCCTTTCGAGCCCGAAACGCCGGTGCATGCGAGACGTTAACATCGCCCGTGACGTACGTGAATCATGATCGTGATGTAGAGTCGTACAATTATTGCCTGCTGCGCTTTGCGTTGGAACGCTGAAGCGGCAGGGCTCGCTGGGTCGGAACTCTCTATGCTCCAGAAACCTTGCGAGCCGTTGAGGCTGCTGTCACCGAGGTGCCGTGGCTGGCACTGCCTACCCTGCCGCTGGTCTTTCGGATACCGGCAGAGTCCTTAGCTCGGAGAGGGGACTCAGCCTGTTGGCGCTTGCTACCGCGGACCTTTGTCAAAACACCGGGGGTACTAGAAACCCGCTCAACATGCTTGCGTACCGAGCCAATGTTCTCGGCATCATGTGATGCGTCGTTGTCTATTGTGTAGACAGCTGCCGTCTGGCTAATCGACCTTGTCTTCTCACTGCGAGCTGGTGATTGGGAAACTGCCTTGCGATGACGGCGCATGCGCAGGTGCAACTCTTCGTCCGACTCAACAGCCTGGGGCTGGCTGTGCGTAGCGATATGCTCAGCCTCTTGCTCAACCGAGTACTGTACTTCAACAATACCACCGTTGGAGGTAGACCGTTGGTATGGATGGTGACGATCCCTAACAGTCTTTCTTGGTTGGCCTGGTGTGGGAGCTGGCAAGTAGTCTTCCTGGGCCCCCATGTTATTGCGGTCATGGTCGACTTCGCTCAGCGGTGTGCGGTTGGAGGGACTTCGGTTTGGAGGTGTTGAGATCTGGCCATTTCGTAGTGATGTCTTCTGCATGGCACGAATGGGTGTGCTGGGAACGGGGTTGGCAGCAGCCATCTCTCTCCTCAACCTGCGCTCGATCCTCTCCTCAACCCACCACTCGCGGAATGTACCCTGGTTCAAGTGCAGCCAGTGCTGTTGAGGACCAACGACCATACCAGGACGCATAAAGCGCATGAATGAGATGACCTCGTTGGCAGTGAAACCATGACGGTAGATGAGATAAGCGCCAATCAAGCAACCTGTTCGGCCCAGACCAGCCTTGCAGTGAACAGCGATACCCTTCTTGCGGACAGTGATAGTCTCGTGAGCAAGTCTGATGAACTTGCGGACAGTTGTGAGCGAAGGACATGTGCCATCATCAAAGATCATGTCGAGGTGCTGAATACCCAAAGCCTCGAAGTATGAGGGGGAGTAAAGTTGTGAGTTGAGTCGCACGACCAAGCCAATGTTCTTCTCAGAAAAGTGCTTCAACACGTTCTTGAAAGGCTTTGGCAATTTGGGGTGCGCGTCCACAGCAGCAAGTGTTCGTGGAAGCAACGGGAACAAGTCGGAGTCCTCTGTGATCTTCTGGACAGGCGCGTGTTGGGGAGAAGCGAATGCCAGGAAATGGGGAGTGATCCAGTTGAAATCGCCATGCTCGACCCGCTCGAAGCGCTCGTACTCGTCAAGATCAAAGTTGTCCAAATCGCAACACTTCTCCTCCTTGGCCTTCCACACGCCGTAGACAACATCCTGAACACTGATGCCATAATCGGCTTGACTGTAACCCGCGTCTCGGAAGGGCATCAGAGGGGGATCGACTTGCGCAATCGGGGCGAGGGCCAGATGAGGAGGCCAGTTCTGGATCAGGACCATGTAGCATGCGAGCATACATGCAGCATTTGCGCGACCTTGAACCAATGTTAGTTTCGTTGCGATGCGCACAGTTTCATAGAGATGGGCTCACTTCTGGGGTCAGCGGCGCTGTAGAAGACAATAGGGCGGTCCTTGTTTTGCTTTGCGCCTAGGATGTCGTGGAACTGAATGGCGAAGCGGTACAGGTGACCGATGTGGAGAGGACCAAAGTCATGGTGGAAAGCGTTGTAGAGAAGAGTATCGTCGACGGTGAAGTAGCAGGGCTGCGGTCGAGATGACTTGGCGGCGAGCGGGGTAGCGCCAGCAGCAAGTCGTTGGCTTCGCTTCTTGGGAGAAGCAGGCTCCTCGGGGTAGGGGAACGGAGTATCAGCTGTAGGAGCTTGGAGGTAGGCGGCGAGATAGAGTCGATCTGGGATATAGTTTAGCGCCGACGTTGGCAGAAGCATATTGTTGACATGAAAGTTGAGCTCGACGACGCAAGGTGGAACCTTGAGCTGCGCCGACGAATGGAATGGATAACAATGCGACGAGGCCCAGGAAATCCAAGCGGCCATTGAATTGTATGCAATGTGTGTTATGAAGAGTGCGGTGTGCGGTGTGCAGTGTGCAGTATTAGTTACCTGGAATGTATTCCACTATCTGCACCAAGTTTTGCGATTGCCGGGTGGAAGGCGCCATGTTGTTATTGTTGATATTGACTTGCGCTTCAGGGATGGGAGGGCGCTGGACCCGTCCTGAAGGATATAAAGAATGCAGGAGCGTTCAAAAATACTCGGAATATTTTCAGAGTATAAATAAATATACGCAATCAATATGTTCAAGCAGCGACGATGTCTCAATTGTGACAGGCGACGGCAACGAAAAGCAGGCGGTGACGGAGATCAATTGCGTTTAACGGGAAGCTGCAGCGGGCGGCGTTAAAAATGGTTAATGGCGTGCGTTAGACGTTGACCAGGAGCAAGTGAGAGAGATATAGATGAAGTTGGTGTTCAGCAAGTCCAGCTCCAGCACAGACCAGAGAAAGCACCAAAGACAAATTTGGAGAGAAGGAAGAAAGAATTGAAGTTGAAGGTCTTGGTTGACGATGTTGATGTAAGGTGAGATTGAACCTGGGCTAGCGATTCTTTTGTATGGGCCATTGTCGTTGTTTTTGGGCCCCTGCCCCGAAACAGGTTGCTCCTAGGCCATTGCCATAGCAACAGTGGCAGTGACCGACGACGGGACCTTTACCTTAGCGCCCTCTCTGCCCTGGGCTTTGGGCTTCAAGCTCTGGGCTCAGGGGGGGGGGCGCGGGCCACAACAGACCGCTCCAGTTCCCAGCTGCACCTATTCCATCAGGGCTGTTAGTTGCTGGTAGTCCTGGCCCGTGTTATCAAACACAGCGCTTCCGTTTTCTTTCTCACGCGACAGCAGTAAACACCTTGGATGATGCTATTGATAGAGCAATACACATGAGCAATCCATCTTCTTCCTCACGTGCTCTGTTCGTATAGATTATTATCTCAACATTTACAGTAGCACAACCAGCTACTAATCTAATTATCGACCGTCTCTTCTACCCTATGGGTGGTATGACACACCAACACTATATACAGCAACTCAAACGCAACTGCTTACTTCTGAGCAATTAAAAGCAAGCAGTGTAACATAGAGAGCATATGCAATCAAACATGCAAGCCCTATTTCCTAAAATTGAACAACACCTGCAGTAAACTATGCTTCTTGGATCTCTAGGCCTATGTTGTTTGGCTGTTGTTATGATGGAAACCAGATACACTAAGTTAGTGTGAGCGGCTGTGGCTTCTGTGGCTGTGCCCATGAATCTTCAGTCCCGTCCCATAACATAACGTCAATCTTTACCGCCCGATTCCCGCTCAGAGATTCCCCCACTGCCAACCAATCTCATCCCCGCGCCCAGAGCAGAAACCTCTTCTTCATAGAACAGAGTCACACTCACTCACTCACTCACTCACACGGATTTCTCGCACCTGTACTCATTTTTGACTCACATCATCTCATAAAGAAACCTCGCCCTCTATATTAGAGTCCTAAACAAACCCAGCATAACGGGTCAACGTTCCTCTCCCTTCGGTTTTGGGCCTAGATCTACATTCCTTGTCGCCGCAAAGACCGGGCTAGCTTTCGTCATTTTTAGAACCAGGCTACGACAAAGAAGAAGAAAAAAGAATTTAAACAAGAAATCGGGGATCGATTTCGGATCGATCACGAAACGAGAAACGAGAGATTAAGCGGTCGCTTGCCTTTTGAAAGCCCCTCCCAGCTACAAGCCTACAACCATGACCGCCACTCCCGATTCCGAGTTTCCCTGCTCAATGTAAGCCACCCCCCCTGTTTGAACATGTTACAGTGACGACTTTCAAGGCTAAAGCTGTTGTTGTTATTGTTGTCATTCTCTACTCTACACTATCACGCTGCGCTACACTTGCTAACCCCTGACCCCCTTGTCCAGTGTTCTCAACGTCCCGTTTCCCACCTCTCGACTGGCTACGACCGCGCTCAAGGCCATTCAGGTGGACCCGGAACTCTCTCCACTCGTCAGGCGACAGCTCACCGTTGTCCCAGCGCCGACGTCAACATCAACGCAGGGTTCTCCTGCTGCAACTGGCGACGATGCACGGCTCCTCGAGGTTCGATACAGGGCCACAACCAATCGAATGCTCCGTGTAGCTGTCAATGGCTTCATGGAGAGCTTGAAGCTTGTAGTGGAGGTTATGGAGCAGCTAGACACTGACGTCCTTGGCCAACAAAAACAATAACAGATCCATAACAATAAACACAATTTCTGTACCCTTAAATCGGTCTATCTGTAGCTTGTTCACATCAATCTTCACCTAAAGTTGCTTTGCTAGATCTTGGATCCTAGAGGCTAGAGCTAGAAGCTTGGAGCTTGGATCTCCCGCCCATGCCATGCCTTGTTCGGCCTTGCTTCTTAACTTGACCGTTATTATTCAATTCTGGTATATCCATGCTCTGCGGTTCATGTGAACCCGTTCGTTTACCAAGTCATTCATACTCTTTCCGTGATGTGCTACATCTAACCCATCCCTCAAGGCCCAGAGGCGCGCCCATCTAATACTCCGCCTTACCTTGACCCCAAACAAAACGCTAAAACAAACATCGCTGCCGCCCTTGTGGATATAATGCAAAGAGCCGACCCCCTTTTGACAAACAAACCTACCCATTATGCTCCAGAAGAGTCTCCATCTATCCAACGCCTGAGTACATCCTGCGGTGAGCCAAATACACCTCGGTTTTCTTGTCATTGTTTATCGTCTGTCGACCCTTGCAGCCCTTCCAATTTCTTTTTCAGTTCTTCCATTTCCTTCTTCAGCTCTGCATTCTCTTTCTCCAGGGTCTTCATGTGTGCAATGGCGTTCTCAACCACGCTGGCCTTGCTGTTCTGCGCGTTCGCTTGCTTCCCGTCCTTCTTGTCGCTTTCTTCGATTAAATTCGCCTTGTCTCCTCCAGGCAAGAGTCCAGCCATAACCTGTAACGCTGAATTGATTCGGTTACGACGTCCCTGCTCCGCAATCTTGTGCGATGTTCGCTTTGATGTAAGATTTGTCGAAAGCTCACTAGGATACGATACACCCGGGACCTTGTTACCCTCCAGAATGTTTTGGTAATTGGACTTAGACATTAGTAGTTGTGAGGCAGCACTTTCCGCAGGCGTCATGCCAGGGGTACCAGGTAACAGAGGCTTGATACTGGGAGAGATTCTGGGCAGCAGAGCCGGTGAGACGTGGACAGAACCCGTTGATCTTTTCCTTCCTGCCCTAGGGGCGAGCTGAGGAGTTCTGCGTGCAGATGGGCCTGTCGATCCGGGAGCCAGTTGAGGGCTCGCACTAGCTGAGGCAGGTCCTGAAGGCTTGGGGAATACAGGAGATGGCAATGGTTGAAAGCTGGATCCCTTGCCGAATACAGGCTCTGCAGAAGAAGACTGCACTGAAGAGCGCGAGATAACCGGGGTCATGGTCTTGCTGGATACCGACTCAGGCAACTCAAGCGATTCGATATGCTCAGAAACCATAGGTTCGGGATGTCCCGTGGCCTGTTTGTTTGTCCTGGATGCCGGTAGTTTCATGAGCGAGGCTGGAGTAGCTGGGGCCGGGTGCAAGTCGATAGGGGCAGAAATAGGCGTCTGCTGGCTGCTCGATTGCGCTTGAATGTATGGCGACTTGCTTGTCGATCTCCTGTTGGGAATCGGAGGTGGGGGCATCTCCAAGAGGGCTTCAGGGGATACGGATGAATTCTCCTCTGCAGAGGTCTCGGTTGAAGTCGCAGACATGGGGAGAAATGAGCCGTTGTTCTCTTCGACCTCGCTAAGTACCTGGGAGACAATAGCCGGGCTAGGTCCTATTCTCCGACGCTGAGGCTTCACAATAGGAGAACTTCGGATGCTAGCCTTGGCTCGAGACTTGGTTGCGGCCTTTTTCCTTGCGGGTTTCTTGGGTAGATCCAAGACAGACGTAACAGGACCAGCAGATCTATCAAGATCCACGTCAATTGGCGAATTATTGGTATTAGTGTGGCGTGGATCGTAAATCGCAGAGGAGTCGTTTTGCGCATGAAGAGCTGGTGAAGTCAGAGGGCTAAAGTAAGTGTTGGGAATAGCATAGCCATTGTCCATCGAGAAGTTGGGATCAAGAGGTGTAACCGCAGGGGAGACAAGGGGCGTAAATGCCATCTAGGAACCAGTTAGCATATCAAGGCTTCAGAGGTTACTATATGCCACAATGGCACCACAAGCACTGTCTTACATCTTGCTCCTTCATGCGCTGGTGATAGCCTCTATCATAAGCACCTGATGATGGCATTTGTTCAGCTTGGGAGTAGAACTGCCCGCTGTTGGGCATCTCAAGACTTTGCGGTGTAGGAGGCACTGAGTGGTTGTGGCTGTGGCTATGGAAGAAAGCCGCCTGCTGCTCTTGTAATTGTCGCTGCTGTTGTTGAAACTTTTGTTGCTGAAGATACTGAATCTGGGCGTCGATGTTGGAAATGGGGTCGCTAGCGGGTGTCATCATATGGGCTGGGATAGTTGGTTGACCAGCAGACGTTGACATTGGCATCGCATTAGCCGTGGCCATCAAGCCCGGGTTGTCGCTGTCGGTCATTATTGTGTCGGGAGCATCGCGCGTTTGATTTATGAGGCCCTGCGCCGAACTATCTTGGAAAGATTGAAAGTCGAAGTGCATGCCATCGCCCAGGCCTCCCATAGCGCTCATATCGAGGAACTGGTGAAAATCATCGTCGCCGGTCGACGCCATTGCTTGGTCTTGTCCGTTCCATGTCGCCGAACTCATCATGGCCGAAGTGACGGCGAGCGTCGAATGCAGGCGGTTGGGTTACAATAGAGTTTATCTGATTAAGGTGAACGAGAGGGGTTCGGGTATTGGGCTGCGCCAGTAAGGGCTGCAGAAAAGGAAGTCAGGTTGTCGAAGCGGCACCAAGAGCGGAGAAATAGAGCCCCAAGATGTGAAGTAGAACAGCGGATGACAAGTATTCACGAAACGGAAGCGGTCGAGATTCGGGTTAAGATGCGCTCCAGTCAAAGTCGGGGTTGGGAAGCAAGTAACCAGGTGATCAGCGGTGATTATATGGACCGGAAATATCTGGCAATATCGTTGAAAAGAGAAGGCTTGTGATAGCGCAAGATGAGGAAAGCTGACTTGTGGTGCAGAAGGCCACGACAAAAGGTTGAACAGGGAGACGGCTGAGAAGGCAGCGTCAAGGGATGGATCGTCAACGGTTCGTGATGATGTTGCAACTGCAGATGCAAGAGAGAGGCTTGGGGGAAAAATCCTATGAGGACGCAAGCGCAAGCGCGGGACAAAAGACGAGGCAGCGCCGATATCGAACTCGACTAAGGAATCAGTAGAGTCGAGTCGAGTTGAGTTGAAGAATCCCCGTCCCGAAGGTGGTTGGTGGTTGGTCAGTTATTAGTGGTAACCTTAGCTTAGCACAGGTCGAAGTGGGCGGCGCAACTGGCTTCCAGTTTCTGTGTGAGAATAGACAATGTAGAGCGACTTTTTGTCGACAGGGTGGAGTTTATTGCAGGTGAGAGTGGGGTTTCTCTTACGCTTCTTGTGGAGAATTGAACCCATTCCCAGTTGCCCTGTGCTCGCTGTGAGATGGGGGAACTGGAGGCGAAGGGCGGAGGGCGGAGGACAGGCGGAGGAGGAGACAAAAGACGAAAGCCAAATTATAACTCTGCTTTATTTTCATCTGTTTCGCTTCGTTCGTTTAAATAATGAATCAATTCGTACAGAAAGATCAGATTGTGTAACAATAAAAATTCAGTGAGAGAGTTTCCCAAATAAAATAAAGAGCAGGGATCAACAAAAAGTATCAGTACTTGGAGAGTGGGATGTCCACTCCATCATCCATTTCCCCGCTGCAGGACATTGTCAGCTGGGGGGACTTCTTAGAGAGGCCTAGAGAACATCGTTCAAGGGGAAGGTGGTGGGAGGGCTATTTCATTGGATGCATTGCCGGGTTCTTCTGCTCTACAACAAGCTATTTTTCTCTGGTGCACATCCATCCGGTGGGTGGCAGGGCACGCAAGACAGACCTTCACGAGCATGGCTCACGCGGAGGTTTTTTTCTGCCATGACCGTGTGCGATCTTAACTCAGTAGAGTAAGAGAGGAACTTAAAGCATATGATGAGAATATACTAGGCCCGAGATGGACTTGTATTGCTTACCTGTGATGGTCTCTTTCACAGGTCAATAGCCAACTCCCATTCACCTTCGTCTTCACCTTGACATCCATTGCTTCACGTGAACGAACTGTGGTGGTTGCAGCGTGGGATGGCCCCTGTAAGGTTTCCGATGGAGATTATTCCTGTGGTTGCGGGCCATTCAAGCCATTCTCACTGGTGAGTGGTGGATATCCTTGGTCCATGCGTCAGTGTCTCCGAGACTCTAGACTCTAGACTCTAGACTCTCTGCCTTCTGCACCCATCATAGACCAAGCCCTGTAAGGTAGCCTGCAATATCTCGACTGACGTTACTGGATGACTCGCTTACAGTATGGTTACTGCAACTGGCTATCGGCCGTGGTGCTGTCAGGGGGGCCCTAGTTGGGTCTGCTTCTGGGTTGCTTGTGTCTGCCTGAGCTTCTGTTTGGGTGACCGATGAGATGCAATACGATGCGGTCTTGGCTTTTGTTGTTTGTTTTATATGTTTACCCTTGTTTACTTCCATTTTCTGACATACTTTGGATGTCCGGGTCCGATTAGAGATATCCAGAACATATAATTACACACACAAGGTCACCGCTTCAAAAAAATATCGCTCTCCTCTCGCAATTAGGTTCTCCTCGGGGTGTATCCGGCTCTAATTCACTGAGTGGACCTCTCTCCTCTTGAATCTCTTTCCCCGATGCACAGAAGCTTGTTGAGCTTCCCCGTTCAAAGGCCCAACGTCTCGGCCATTCATACTCCATCATCCATGTTTACAAATTTACTCCGGATATTTCCCTCCCAATCTGAGTAACGCTCTCCGCCGGCTGGGGTCCCCCTTCAACCGCCGGCAGCATCTTCCGGTACGGAGAAACTTACGGATAACTTGATCCTGTGTACCCCGTACCTTGCATTGCATGCAAATGTAGTTGCATTGCAGAGAAGGTGTCCTCTGTGGTTCGAATTTTTCTCTCCTTCACTGACTTGCCATGTTAAGCCTCTCTATCTACTAAAAATTCACAACTTCAATGCCGAGATGGAGGCTGAGAAAATCTCTCAAACTCTAATCGTCGCTTCGAGCCTACTAGCCAAACAGCCCAGGAGGACCCTTAAAACGCTGTTCCATTTCTTCGCTTGGTTTCGGGGGTCCACTGGACTAAGTCATCTTGATGGTAATGTAGACGGTTATTGCAGGTAATGGAGCTCGCAGACCCTCTGGCTTCTCCCCAGTGACACATCGTTCCTGAGAAGAAGGGCCAGTATCAATCGGCCATGATTGGCCAGATGTCCAATGTGTAGGGCAATGGAATAATGAATATTATAAATACGATGCTCTGAAGACAGTGAAGTCATCACGGAGATGAGCGGAGTCTTTACTGTTGATCAACAGAACGATGCGAATCGCAATTATATTTGTTCATCGAAAGTCGGAATTCTTTCCTTCACTCGGGACCTATCTGCTTGATCCATCCTACCATCGTCTAGGCCCATGAATTTGTCTGTCAGAATGTCCTGACAGCGGCAGGAGATCATCTTTTTCGTGCAAATCGTGAGCCTTCTTACCCAAAGCGCTCACCGAGCCGCTCGCTTGGACCCCCCACAGGAAACCTAGGGATGAGGCTCAACCAAGTAGTTGCTGTGCCTTGGCATCCACATTATCAACTCCTCGACCTACAGGATGAGGCTCTTGTATTATTCTTCTAGAACTCTTCTACGTTTCCATAGAGTTTGTACTGTAAGTTTAGTGGGGCTTGTGAGTATGCAGGAATGTAAATACCTAATCAAGGCGAGCACTTTCCGAAGATGAAACGATCTAAAGCGGTCTGAAGCCTGCGTTGGCTCAAATACAAGCAACATATGACCCAGCACATCTTTCAGAAAAATATAGCCCGCATAGAGGTACATGGAAGGTGTATCCAACAGTCTTCTATCTTGATGTTGTAACACGTGCTCACGATCACAAAGAAAAGGCCCGGCCCGCCGCTTGTCGAAACTCTGATGCTGGTAATGGTGTGTAGCGACATTCATAACCAAACAGTCGGGTCCCGAGCAAAAGGGGCGTTTGTGGCTACCCATCCCAGTGGAATGGACGGATTACTGAACTCAGCTGTATCGGTTGAGAAGTTCGAGACAGTAAGCAAGCAAGCTCTTGACTTTGGAGAGTTCCTAAATGGTTCACATCGATCCCACCGACACCAAGTCACAACAAAGTTCCATTTAGGCCCTGACGAGTGCACAAGACTATTTATGTCTTAGCCTGGTTCGGCCAGCCATCACTGACATATAAGAGGAAACTTTGGGTGTTGGTTTCAAGTATTGTTTTATTGCGAGAAGTTCCGGCTTCACAGCCTCCTGCTTCCTGTGCCTCTCCTCCACTTCACATCCAGGCATACATAGACATAACAAAATTGACTGCCGCCGCTCAACCTCGGCCAGCAGCCACGCTCCCTTTCCTTCGGTGCCCATGACTTTCCCATGCGACACATCTTTTCCCCTCTAACATCTCCTTCTACATTGATTCTCCCTCCAGGTCCCCTTTTTGCTAAACTAGCCAATTACATACATCAGGAGATGGTGGTATCATAACAACGACAACGACAACCCACAGAAAAGGCTGGCAAATAGTGACCAATCCCGGGTCCACGTCTAGAATGTACAAATAAGATATAAAAGAACGGCGCCAAAAAGAAAGACAGAATTGAATATGAGACAGATTAGGCCGACAAGGATACATGCCGACGTCGGTTCATGCGATGCTTTATCAAAAAGAGTAAAAGAAAATAGTATCTCCCATGGACTCTAGGTCCAGGAGGATTGGGTAGTGAGTGTGATCGAGTGCGTGCTAATATGTACATGCACCGAAGTAGATGGGGTAACAGCGCAATGCATGTGCTCCGGGTAGTGGTGGTTTTGTCCTTGAAACGACTTTTCGCTTCTGACAAGGAGGAAAGGACGCGTGCGCCGAAAGCGCCATGGGATATCTCAGTAGCTCGCAACGACTAAGCAAGACTCAAACGACTTCATCAGTTCATTAAGACTGCGGTTGCTCTACTTGCGCGACCGGTCACCAAGGTTCAGCCAGCTCATGTCTGACGACTGTGCCGACATGGCAAGTTGAGGCTGAGTGCTCACACCGGAAGGTGGTGTTTGGGGCGGTGGAACTCTGGGAGACAGTGGTGCTCCGAAGTAAAAGCTTGGGTTGTAAATGCTGCTGGTCGCTCTATCAGTGCCCCAAGGCTTGTCCTTATAATCAGGATCCCATGTCTCATTTACACTCTCGGGGATACCGCTAGAGTAGCCAGACGATGCCTTCGAGATTGGGCGTTCAATCTTGGCAGCAACTCCATCTCTGAAAGGGATGTTCTTGCTGTACTCTGAGACAACAGGGCTTCCAGAGTTGACTCGGTTCATCTCGGGACGGAACTCGAAGTTGAGGGGAGGGACGGTAGCTGAATCTTGTGTAACACGGGGGTTGCGGGGGTGTGCTACGGCATCCGAATAGTGCGAATCACTGTCTGAGGCAGCGGTGTTTCTCTTAGGACCACCGAAACCCAGAATTTGAAGTGCGCTGCCGCCCGACCAGTATCGGTTCCAGCCTGAGCTCCTTCGCAAACCGTCCTGTGTTTCGAGGGGTCCGTTACGGGGTCGAGGCTCAACAACGGTTGGATCGAAGGCAACCCCTCGAGTATCTTGTCCTTGCAAAGCTGGGTGTTGCATCTCTTGCAAGACGGGCTTGCTAATGGACGATTTGAGTTGGTTGTGATCAACGCTGCCGGAAGTGCCGTTGGAGCCGTTACTGAGTTTTCGGGAAATGCTGGGCTTGTTCTTGCCAGTACGTCCCATCAGAATGGCCATGGATGAGAATGACTCTGCAGACTGATTAGGGTGGTGGGTACGGAAAGGTGACACCGGGCCACCACCAAGTCCCATGGGATCCTTCTCGTCACGGGGAAACTCCTGTCTGGGTGGTGGCGCGCTCTCGGGCGAAGGTTGGCGAGTCTTCTTGCGGCGACGTAGGAGCAAGAGGATGACGATGAGCAAGGCGATGAAGCCCAAAATCGTACCGAGAGTGATACCGAGGATGGCGTTAGAGCTAAGACCAGAGTGGCTGTTGCTGCTTCCGCTACCAATTGGCGCAACATCAGTGTTAGTAGCCGAGCTATCAGATATCGTCTCCGAGGCGAACGAATCGTCCGTCGCTGTAGCGGAGGCAGTGGAAGTCGCAAGGGTAGACGAAGAGTCCGAGGTAAAAGACTCTGTTTCGGTCGATGATTTAGTTGAGACTGTCTTTGTAGAGCTTGTCTTGGTCTTGGTCTTGGTAGAGCTTGTCGCGGTGGAAGTCTCTGCCGAGAGAATCTTTTGGTCTTCGCCAACAATATTAGAGGCATCCAGCCAGGAGTTCTCCTTCATATCGAAGAAAGCGAGAGGCTCGTCTTGGTTGCCGCCAACAAATACAACTCTACCATTTGAGTCTTGAGCAACAGAGTATTGTCCTTGTGCTCGGACCGCTGTAGGCGCCAATGTTGAGTTGTATTCAGGCCAGTTGTTCTGGGACAGATCGCGCTTCGCATTCTGATCGACAGCGTTCTGTCCAGGTGCATTATTGTCACCCCAAACAACATAACGGCGGACCGTATTGGGGCTCGCTGAGAGATCGAAGACATAGAGGCTCTTGGAACCATCATCTCCTTGTAAAATGAGGGCTTTGCTGGAAGGTGTAAGCGGTGCAGCCAGCGTAGTCTTCCTATCTGTCCAGCCATTCGCAGGGTTGAAAACAACGACTCCAGTACTCGAACCATCACCAGCAAGCATGCATGCTTCATCGTCAGACCATGGCAAAAGAAGAGGGTCAGCAGTTGAAATGGCACCGGCCGTGGACTGAAGTGTGTATGGTCCTGAGGCGGTGAAGAAGTAAGAGTCGCTCGAGGCTATATCTCTGCCATCTTGGCTACCGCCAGATACAACGATCTGGTCAGTATTTTTTATGTAAGTCGCACCGTGGTACTGAAGGTTTCGGAATCTTGGGTCCTGCATTTCAACATTCTCCCACTTCTTATCAGCGAATATGAATTTTTGCAGACCATTATAGTCGGCCGGACCACCGCTGCCTCCAACAACAAACAACGCGGAAGCAGCACCGACACATACTCCGCCGGTAACTTGTTGTCCCATTTTCAGTTCCTTCCATTCTGCTCCCTCCTCAAGTGAGAGGGACATGAAGGCAGTCGGTGTGAAGACATAAAGAGTGTTGTCGTGGACAACAGAACAACCACTGTCCACGGAGGACGGCGGCTCAGGTAAACTCATCGTGGCGAGTTCAAATCAAAACAGTATCGTCAATAAATTAATAGGTTTTCGATGGCATGACGGGTTTGAATAGTCGGCAGATGCTGTTCGCGTTCCAAGTTAAGTCGATGATAAAATCACAAGCCAGCAGTTGATAGGTCTGGTGGAAAGAATGTTGAGTTCGTTGCGGAAGAATATCAAAAGAACAAATCCAGGGGAAGATGTCCACGCGTGGAAGATCGAAGAGAAGTCGTCCCAAACAAGGAATGATCGAGGTCAATCGCAAGCAAACAGAGTTGAGGCTAACGGATGTGGCGACGATCTCATGAACCGAATATCTGGGGAGAGCTGGCCGGATGCAGCAAGACGAGCTGTTGGCGTCGAAAGGAGTGGAACGGTGGCTGAGTTCTCAACACCACGGGTGCGAGTGAGTGAGAAAAGGAAGACGCCGACGTGAATGCAAATCACTGTGGTCTGCCTCAAGAGAATCGATGTCGTCGCGGTTGTCGAAAGCGAAAGATAAAATCCGGGTCCAGAGGGTGGGTAGGTGGGCGAACGTCGTGTCGTTTGCTTGGGAATGCAAGTTGGTGTTGTAATTTGGCGCTACTTGTAAAAGGAGGGAATCCAACGATTGGCAATAAACCTCGACCTTTTCGTGCCAGACGGTGTTGCGAGGTCTGGAATGGGTATGGGAGAAGGAAGCGCGAAAAAGGCAACAGCAGAAAAAGCAACGGAGCAAATGATGGGGGGAAAGAGAGACGAGAGACGAAATGTAGAATTGAACTGGGGGGAAGAGACGTATGACACGAACTGGTAGCGGAGAGTCGAGAGTCGAGAGTC
>ONZP01000293.1:0-37850 GCA_900312805.1 Fusarium torulosum
CTTAATAGTTAATAATATAAGTAAGGCTTATTAAGATAAAAAGGTTATATTAATAGCTAGTAAGTTAAGTTCTTTCTAGTATTAAATAAATATATATATATACACTATTAGTATTTATAGGGTAAGAGGGAAGTAAGTATAGATTATATATACCTATAACTCATATATACATATATTTAATAAGCTTGTAAGTCTCTTAGTATATTTATACCTAATATACTTTATTAAGTATTAAAATATATAATACTTTACTTAAGCTCAGTATAATACCCTAATATACCTATTAAAATAAACCTAATACGGACTAGTTTATCCCATAGAAAACCATAACATACTAAAGTTAATTTAGTTATTAGCTAGTGGGGTATCTAAGTACTTCGGGTAATCTACGTTATATGCTTTCTTAAGCGAATTATTACCTGATCGTGGAGGTTACTTCGAGATGGAAAGCTTAACACCTTTGACCAGCATCGGCTTAACTTGTTTATTACTAGCCTGTTACAATGCAAGGCTCACACCGTTGGAAGTCACGTGCCTCTAAACGAACCCATAGCTCTCCGACTAACCACTATTAACTCACCTGCTTGCATACCTAACTCAGTGGTGATTCGGGACAATCGCCACTGATCCCTTCTAACTCACCATTCCACCTCCTCCAACACTGATCCATTAAATCACCATCATTCATATAGATTCATTCACTCCCACGCCTTCTATGAAGACTAGCTCTCCAGCTATCAATACAACTTGGTTACTCAACAGCATCAGACGTGATCACAATTGCTCAGAACTACAACGCCCTGATCCTGCTGTCAACATAAACCAATCGCGTCCCGATTTAATAACGTGCATGATAAGCGCGTGCACCAAACAGCTGCATGCACCACTCTGATTTTCATCTTGAATCGCATTTTTAAAAAGTTCCTTGAGAATTCAAAATAAGCTTAATATAACTAGAATCTTTACTATTGGTCTACTAAAGTACTATTAATATATATAAAAGACCAAGAGGCTCCGAGAGCTAGCCGAGAAGGACCCCGGCACGGGAAAAGAGGCTTTTGATGCCTTGAGGGAAATGTTTGGTCTGGACTAGATACACGCTTTGTTGGACCTGTGGGAGAGGGTAGACGAGATGGAGATCGGCTGCTGAGGAAAGCTGCTATTAGAATTGATGAGTCACATGGGGGCGGTTATCATGTGTGACGGGCGTTGTGTTGAGGGGGAGGGAAAGTTAGACTGTTGAAGGTTTCGGCCTTTCCAGATGCTAGGCTTTCGGTCAATTCAAAAGCTTCAATTGCACACAAATGGTTAAACACAGGGTCTGTGTATGTACAAACCTGGGGTTCAGACCCAGAAATCAGACCATCAGCCACTGTCAGCTGACAATTTGGCTTATATAAACCGTCCCCGGTGTGCCCGCGTCCGGACAACGCCGCGAGATAGACACTGATGGCCCTACTGGTTTGGTTCGCCTGGAACAGATATTAGCCATCCCCAGCCCCTCCAACGAAATGTGGCATGGCAAGCGGCCAAGCATGGGTGACGGTGACAAGCGCTACCGGGATGGTGCCCTTAACGAGGATTGCTTCTGCGCGAGAACACGGCGAGACTACTGACTCTGCGGCGCCAAAGTTTGTGACCGCCGAACGGTCACTTATGACCTCGCTCGCGTGGTCTAGATTCGAGAGACTTTTACTTTTAAAGATGATTGGCATACTACTAGTACTACTGTACTAATCGCTCTGTCGCTAGGGATATGTTATTGGCGGCGAGCTTCACTGGAGCGCTTTAGCATGTGAGCGGAGCTAGCCCCTAGGCTATTCCTGTTTCAGCGAATCTGCTGTATAGCGGAAGTTCCCAGCTCGACCTTTATCGTTGATATCCGGGGTAGCATCGACTTAACTTACCACCTGACGTCTCAATATCCGGCTATTTAATTCATAACAGTCTCTTTCTCAGGTTAATATCGATCCTCGCAGCTGGGCTTTGAATTCTTTCTTCCGATTTTATCCTGCCGTTGTCGCTACCGGATCAGTCCCCGACCCTCCTACACTACGGGGTTTACCTGTCCTCAATTGGGAGGTTTCACCCATTCACCTGAGCAAACCGCCCGTGGTTGTGCGCTCCCTTTGCATCCCTATCTTTCCTTTACTGACAGCTGGTTGCTACATCCAGAGTACCCAACATGAAGCAAAAACAGGCCTGTGATGCCTGTCATAAAAGAAAGGTACCCACTCCATCTTGGACCCAACATCCAATTGTCGCTGCCCCCACCACCCCAAACCGGTGGCCCACCATTCTCCCACTTCTTCCCATTGCCTGCTTTTACCCTGAAGACAGAAACGTGGGGACGATAATGTGATCAAAGCCATCAACTCATTGCATGGTGAGAACAGATTTATTGTGACACTTCTTCTACAGACGCGCAATGCAACTGGTGCGACCATCACGGCCTTACATGCACCTTCAATCGGGTAAGACCGAGGAGGAAGCCTAGGAGCAAGAAGTAAGTCAAAACCTCTGACCCAAGTGAAACTGTCTTAGTGTAAGCACGGCCTATATTCTCTAACACTCCTTTTTTCGTTTCCGCCCTAGGCCAAGCCTCGGGTCAGAAAAGAAGTTGGCTGAGCGCCTTGAGCGCATCGAGAACGCCTTGGCAAGGGCTCTCACAAGTAGCATAGATCCCTCCTCGCCTCCTGCTTCTGGTACCGCAACGTCATCCCCATCGACAACAGCACAGGCGCCGGATGAATTATCCGTGAGCCTTGGGGAACAGTTTGCCGCTTACGAATTAAACCATCCTTTGTCTATTGCATCCCCTAGCTCTCTGGGCACCAGCAACATCTCAGATGGGCAGATTCACATTGCAGGATGTCACCTGGGTCATATTACCTGTCACAATGGGATCCCGCTGCTCTCCGAGGAAGGCCAGGCGTGGGTTTTCTCCCGAACTGGCGAGGCAACAGCATTTCAGAAACTAAAAGCCTTGAACAAGCGGCAGCAAGTCCAACCACCTACCTTGTCACTCTCACACCTCCACGGTTCTCTCGAGCAACTTTATCACTTACCAGACAGGAGCATCGTCGAACGGGGGATATATTGGTTCCAAAATTCTGCGTTCAGACTGGTGTTTCCTGCTATTGACACTGTTCTCTTCCAGGACACCGTCAGCATGGCCTATGAGCCCTGGAAGGGACCGCTGTCGCAAGAACGCAGTAGCGCTAAAGGCTGTGTGCTGGCCTTTCTCTCTATCATGTGCATTTTCAATGGGGATTCGACATGGCGCCCCATTGTGGATAGCGATGCATGTGCTATCAAAGCGCACTGTCTACTATCCGATATGATCGAGGACGCCAGTATAGTGACCCTCCAGGCCGTCTTCATGCTGGTAAGTGTCGGATCCCCGTCTAGCATAGGTCGACAAGTTCATAGCTCATTCTGCGATAACAGCACATGCATCAAATATTTTCCGGTCGCTTACAATCTGCCGCTCTGCTACATGCGCTTGCTTGCCACATCATCTTCATGCTTGGTGGACATACGCAGACGAATATCAAGCCTTACGGAGCGGAAGTCACTCGCAAGGAGCGAGAGATCCGCCATCTCCGCATGATCTTCTGGCTCTGCTACATCTTCGATCAGGACACCGCATTACGGACTGGCCAGCCCCCCATTATGTGCCAAGAATACTGTGACCTCACGCTGCCGGACGGATACCAGGAAAATTACTTTTGTCTTCCAGCCTTGAGCAACAGCGTAGTGTCCCCTTCATTTGCGGACGAGAGCCTATTCCCATATCTCCCTGGAGACTTGCGCCTGGCTCAGATAAAGGAAAAGACTTTTCGACTACTCTACTCGGTTCAGGCCCTCCGGAAGTCTGACGCTGAACTACTCCGTGATATTCGTGAGCTGGACAATGAGATTGAGACCTGGCGGTTATCGATTCCACTCAAATTTCGCCCTGCGCTCTCAATTTCTCAACATCCGCGTTCAATACCAGAAACGAACATACCACAGAGCATGCAACACATCGCTTTGCGTCTGGAGTACCATCATCTCATGGCCACGATTCACCGAGCAAGTGGCAGATGCTACCCTGTCAGTCCAGACGTGAGCTTTTATGAAGGAGAGAGAAGCGGCGCTATTGACTCAAGCCTAGCGCTGGCCTTGGAGGCGAGTCGGTCGACTTTGTATTATCTTCAAGCAGCCATTGATGGACTTGCAGGTGAAGCCTTTTGGTGAGTAAAACCTACCTCTTCTTTTGCTCCCCCCTCTTTCATTTCTCTTCTTTAAGCCGAACAGGACAAGACATTTAAGCCACCGAATGATCGACAAGAACATTCTAACAGTCCATCTTCAGGATCATCGTCTTCTATCCCACAGCCGCAATAATGACTTTATTCTTCAACATTCTACTGAACCCGCTTGACTCGCAAGCGAAACTCGATCTGGAGCTTCTCAGCTCTGCAGCGGATCTCATCAGAAACATGCCGATACGGAGGCTAACAGAATACGAAATTGAACACTTCAAGATGGTGGATGATTTTATAGCAGAGTTAATACGGCTGGGTAATTGCGCGATTTCCAAAGCAGAATGGGACTGGGAACGAGGGGGTGAGGCGCGAATAGCGCTTGGACATGAAATTGAGACATGAAAGAACCACCGCATAAATTAAACCTTCCCCGCCCTCCCCTTCCCTAATTCGTGAAAGCCTTCCTTACAGTGTAATTCCATGTTTTTGTTTAGGACTTTGCGAATCTCAGGTACTGTAGATAGATAACACTGATCACAAGGTAGTACGACTTAGAAAGGCTACCTGTATTTTAGGTATGCCAAGAGGGGGGTTTCGTATTTGACGATCAGAATATGCCCCAATCTCAATAGAAATTTCCGTGCAGTATATTGTATGCGTAAACTGCTATATTTGAGGGATCTTCTTCCTGCTGTGCCCGTGGTTTGTGGTGTTGTGATGACTTGTGCACCCCGGGCTCGCTCCTTGGTATCGCAATATCTGCCTCGCTGTCTTCCTTTAGAAGGGCTAGTTCATTCCGTGGAAACGGGGGAACTAAGAGCAATTATGAAGCTTCCTTGCGATGCATTTGGAGGGTGTAGATAACTCATAATTCGGTGGTATCTGGTGGTGAAGGTGAAGTTCTCGGGCGTCGGAGAGGGCGGGGGGGAAGGGAGGTAGTTCTGGCGCTTCTATCGCTTCTTGGGTCAGATCAAGCGTTTCGATTCCATCTTGGTAATAACCGGTTCATCAGTATCGCCTGTAATATCGTTATTGTTAGTAGGAATTTTATCCTGTGTGTTACCAATCCCAACCTCGACTCCAGCACTTGACAAAGGAAACGGCATCTCTTGGAGGGGACTACGATGAATCCCGGCAACGGTAACATCTTGAGGGAGCTTGTAAAAGTGTTGAAGACCAGCTAAAATCGTAATATTTTAGTACCAAGAGGGCTTCTCTGGTGTTGGAGACGTCCTTGGTGGTGGGTCAGGGATGGATATGACATCGTCATCCCTCTTCTTCCTTGTCCACCTAAGCCATCTCTCAAAGCTGATATGTATCGGCTTGCCGTTATTGTTAATATCGTACTTCCACTGAGATTTCCATTCTTCTCTATATTACTTAAAGTGTTGCTTACGTAGCGTTTTGATCCCTCTCTTCTGGCGGCGTATCTCCTCCTGTTCCTTCTGAGTGGAGCTCTCTAGGCTCTCACGCACCGGCTTAACGGCAACGCTATTGAGATATAGTCCTGACGGCTTAACCGTCTTACTACTCCTCCTCTTCTTAATTCGCAGCAGCAATGCGCTGGCGGCGAGACTTGATATACTCTTGACGATGAGGACTTCCAGTCGCTCCCGGATGACACCGATACGTATACCACGCTCGTCAGCATTCAATATCTGAGAGGCGGTGAGATTCCGTAACTCCACGATCTCTGAGAGCTTGGAGAAGAAGTGTTCCAAGTTCCCAAGATCACCATTTTCAAAAGCGGCATGGTCGCGGTCAAACGCTCGTACAATACCCTTCTTCTGGAGCCCTGGGTGGTCTTTAACAAAGCGAGGATACCAACCCTGACCTACAGGGCCAGCTGGAGGCGTGCGATTTTGCCATAAGGGACTGACAGCCGCTTCCACTTGAATACGAGTGGCAAGGAAGCCACATTTCTCAAGCCAGACGACGTAGGCGGCTAGGGCACGATCTTCAGAGTCATCGAGGTTCCGTGGCCGGCCCACAGGCCTGTCAATGAAGGAATGGCTTCCCGACTTCTCTAAAGACTTGAGATGATGTTGGACATCACTCTTTGACGTGCCAAAGGCCGTAGCCGCAGCTCGCAGCAGCGCTGCGGTTAATTCAAGCTCAACCCGATTTTCGAGGAGATTGAATTGTGAGGGTATTTCTTGGATTGAATTGGTGTAGTTAAATTGAAAAGTCATGTGTCCCCTCTCCAGCTCTTCAGGCAGTCGATAGCCTCCAAAGTCTCGCTAACTAAGCTGTGTCTTTGCGGTCCTGATGTAAGCTTTGCCCTGCTGAAAATACGCTCGCATTCTGCTGACATTGAGGGTATTGACAGTACATCGAAAGCCATCTGAGATAGCATAGGAAGCCCCTGCTGTTGCCGTTTCCAAAAGGCGATCGGATCAGTAGTCGGTTCAGAGACCCTACCCAACCAAGACTTCAATTCCAAGATATTCGGACCATCCCCTTCCATAGGATTCTCATAGAACTCGATGGGCAGAACCTTGGGGTAAGCTCCTCGGCGGTCTTAGGTCGTACAGTCGGTTCCTGGGTGGCCCAACCACTGAAGAAAAACAGTTCAAATCTATCGGTGATATAGTCGGTTTTGGTAGGCACGGCATGCTTCACAAATCGGGTACAGAGAGCCGGATGAAGGATAGCTGATGCCCAATAAACCGGGTTTGGTTCAGTAGCTCCTAGATCTCTCCAGCTTGTTAAGAGCTAGCTAACAGCAGAGTCGAAAGTATTCGCTTGCATCCCTCGTAAGGCTAGACTCGGCAGCTAGGGAAGTGACCTAACTGCTATACCCTCTAGGCTGTGACTGCCACTCGACCTCGTAGTCATCGTAGCGGCGTGGTTGAGTATTATACGGGTAGGTCGTCGGGGCTCTTCAGGCTCGGCAGCTAGGTCCGGAGAACGGCGATCTCTCACATCTCTGAAGTGGGAAATAAGGCGAAAGAAACTCTACCATCCACCCAATATAGCCTGAGCTGCGGGATTAAAAGCGCATCGTTTCCTCTTAGGAGGGACGACGAAGATCGACGATCGCCTGTGACACCTCCCAATCGTCAGAAGTCAGTCTCTTCTCGGTCGGCAGGCGTCGGTCTTCATTCTCCATCGAATTCGCACCTATCCATAGCTGTAGCGGCTCTCGCAGACGAAGGGCTCGTTCAATCATATAAAAAGTCAAATTCCAACGAGTATCATTATTATTACCTAGCTGTAGGTTGTGGTGGGCCACATAGAGAGGGTTATCCTGGTCGTTAGAGCGTTCAACTGCCTCTTTCGTGGTCGGGCGAGGAGCTTTGGCATGAGACCGTAGGGTAGTGAGAGGGACAGAAGCTTGTGATGACGAAGTGTCAGAAATGACACCTTTGGCGACATTGTGTTGATTTTTCAAGTGGGAAATCGCGGCCGATGTAGCCTTGATATTGAATAAGGGGCACTGGCCCTTTCCCTGGCGGTTTTAAATACCACAGACCCAGTACGGATCGCCAATTGCGAGTGCCAATGACTTCGAGAATTCCGTAGCCGTGGTCGATGATAAAAGATGGCAGCTTGGTCCGGCGGTATATCTAAGAGTAAAAAACGAATCTTTGACGGCCAATTCGTATGCAAGGGAGGGTATCGAGAGAGAGATGCTTTGGATTATCGATCGCAAAGTCGTAAAGCTGTGCAGATACGGATCGGGGGCCCGGTGGTAGTTGTAGGGGGTTAGCGGCGGCCACAGTGTTGAAGTAAAAATGGGTTGATTGTGTTATTGTTGGTTCTACGCTACATATACCCGAGAGGAGCACAGCTCCTTATATAGTATCCATATCCCAGTCACTAGCAGATCGGACCACCTTAGTCACATGGTCTCAACACACAGGTGCCGGCGGCAGCGTTACCAAGGGCGAGATTTCGAGAGGGATATTGTCAGGAAGAAAAATATCATCATTTTTGTCGTCTAAAGGTGTGTCAAGCACCGTTGTTGAGGTCATCGTAGCGGCTTTGGTCGTAACGTTGTGCGTAGATTAGCCGCCAAGGTGGAAATTAGTTAAATTGGAAGCATGGCGACGGAAACGCAATATCATGCGACTGAACTATATCCTTTGGGTTTCTGACTAAGCAGAAAATTCGCATTGTAGGGTAGCCGGAAGTAAAGATCATCAAAATCATCAACTTTGCACATTTCAATCGTATCACCCCAAATTTTGAATTCAATTAAATTGGATTAGATTGGATTGAATTACGTGTGTTTGAATGGATCGCTGCGCTAGCTCGCAGTGAGAGAGGCTTGCTCTAACCCTCACGCTGGGGTCGGTTTCGCTCTATGAGGATGTTCCGAGCAGTCTTATGAGCATGACAAAGAAAGTTCCTCTAGCGCGCTCAGCGTTGTTCGAGAGGCCGACGGTGTAGTACAAGCAGACAGGGGTCGATTTTGGTGTTGAAGCGGGGTAGTGAGGGTCTCCCAGAATTTCGCACCTGTCCCAACATTTTGCAGCCCACTAGAATAATAGGTCTATATTCAATCTAGACCCACGGGTACTGGGTTTTGGACATGTGATGCGTAGGATGTCTATTTTTGCTAATAATGAGATATAATCGTGACTCCTATCTTCCTTCATGGATCATTCTCTTTGACTACCTCAGATCACCAATTTTGGGTACCCCAAGTCCTCGACCAGAATACATTAGAAGCTTGAGAAACAGGCTACTTAGAGGCTCAAGTAGGGTCACGTCTGAGCTTATGAGCTAGTACACGGCGGAGCACCATATACATTTAGCTAGGCGATATGGGTTAAGTTAGCTTTTAACCGCGGAACAACTCTCATCTCTCGGAGGAACTGGGCACGGGATGGCACATGTTGCCTTATTAATCTCAAACCACCCCGGGGGTTACTCTACCGCTCGGCACCTCTAAAGAAGGCTGATAAGAGGCCTAGTATCATTAAACGTGTAAAATAGTGCCTCTTTACGCATCCAGTCCTCAGAGTAAGTTGGTGTTTTATGTTCCATCATATGTTGATGGAGCAAGCTTCGGTCCTCCAACCCACTGCGTTGAACAACATTTGAAATTGTGTACACGATAGCACGACTCAACACCCTTGATAGGAAACTTCAAAGGCTGCTTGCCAATTATTGAAATCCCAGCTTTGTTCCATGAAAGTTTGACCTAGCTCTTCTGCAGCGAAGAGGCTCAAAAACCCGTGCTCGGGGTCGAGAAACTTCAGCCAACCGCAATGCAACGGGGCTTGAAAGTATTTCAGCACGGCCATCGCGTCTTTCCGCCCGACAGCCTCGTGTGAAACGAGAGAAAACTTGTCGAAGGTAACTGCATTTTATTTAATCAGATATAATACTACCATTCCAGGGTTATAAGTCTGCTTACTGATGAGAAGCCTTGGCAGATACCAGAAGGTTGCAAACTGCTCTAAGAAGAGTCGAAGAATGTTTTCTTGCGTTTTTACTCTGGCTAAGCGGACCGCCCCGGAACTGCTCATACTGTTATAGTGGAGATGAAGGATTACTAGTGCTGTGTAGATAATGAAACATACGGCTGGGTCGACGCTCGGTGAGTGCTGGTTGTCCCACTGTTTGACGACCGCAACTATATCCTGGCAGTACTCCAGGGTCTTATACCATATATCTTGTCGTTCCTCTTTCGATCTTTGCAAGAGCAGAGGCAGGCAGATAACAAGACGAGAGATATGCAAGTGAAGGGCACAAATCAATCGAGCGTGGTATGCATGGTGAGACTCTTCGTGCAAGGCATCGCGTGCAATATTGAGATATCGGGGTGGCAATGCTAGCCGTATCTCTGTGAGGTGATGTTCGAGCGCTGTTAGACGGTCTTGCAGGCGGTCAGAGGGGTTCTGCCACCATAGACGGTAGAGCGTGGCGGCTTCCCGGAGAATTGCGGTCGTTATAATGTGGAGGTTAAAGTTGACATTATGGCCATGAGATCTGATCGCCTCAACCGTCTGCCAGAACATCTCTGGTTGACCAGGCAGGAATATTTGGGCCTTACGGGCCCTTTCGCGACCTGAATTTGTAATAAGAGACGTTCTGATACTTTCGACATGAACGACGAAAGGACTCGCTGATGTGACATTGGAATATGAGTCGAGACAGAAGATGCACCACCAGACGTATCTCCACTCATCTTTATCATCATCATCATCATCATTGTCATCACAGAGGTCATGGTTATCAAGCTGGTGAAGTCCGCAGTAGTAAGCTTTGCGTGTGAGGTTGCCAACTCTCAACCAGGCACTCTCCCCTGGGTGCTCATGGAACTCATAATAGGCGAGCAGGCAAGCCTGCCTGAAATCATCAAGAGACCACCGCGATGCTGATGTTTTCGACTCTAGGCTGTTCCTTTCTCGAAGATGCCTTAAGCGCTCTTTGAGGCCTGGGCCACCACAGAATTCGCGTTGACCAAGTATCTTAACAGTCAGTGCAAAGATGACAAGAAGAAGGTCTCTTGCCACAGCCCCTGATTCGAATTGCCGGAAAAACTTGTCTCTGCGGAAGAGAGGTATAGATGAATGGATATGATCGAAAAAATTATTTAGCCTGGCGGAGCATCCGTCCCCGTTAGACAAAAACTCTCGACCAAGGGGGGAGGGGGCTTACAGTTCGCGCTCGTGCTCAAAGGTCAAGGAAGACTCGAAAGCATTTGACTGATCTTGTACCGGAGTCGACCAACAACCTAACGCCTGCCCAAAGTCGTATGTTGGTTCTGCAAGAACGTGTTGGGGACTAGAAATAGCGTCGAGACACGCACTATCAAGTCCCAGGAGGGACACCTCATCAGCTTCCAGAGCCCGTAGAAGGTCTTCCCCAGAGTTGTCTGTCACAGGTAACCGAGAGGATCGCGCCGCTGTAACTTAGAGAGCAGATAATATTAGCCAGAGGAGAGGAAGAAGGTGCCCGGGCTCTCTTGAATAACATCTTACCGGCGCGTTTGCGAAACCCCCTTACTGGGCCGGGTCTCTTCCTCAAGGTGGAGTAGACACAGGTCTGCCCACTTTCCAGGCAGCGGGAACACGTGGGTCGCTTCATGTCGCCTGCCCAGCTTTAGAGGAGTTCGGAAACGGGGATGCAACAATGGGTACAACACTTGACTTTTTTTCTAGGTACAGTCAGTAAGCTGCGACAATAAATTGAGACCCGTGGGAACAGACAAGATACATAGGTCACACACGCGAGTCCTCAGAGGCCTATCCGGCGCAGATCGACCGCCCGGGGAAGGAAGGGAACTGCCCCATGACATTGGCGTGGGCAAGTTGAGATCGATTGCGCCCTCTGTCAATCTCTCTACAGCATCGGCAGAGCCAGGGAAATCGTGTTCAAGAGCATAGTCCATGGTTCGGGAGTTGTTGCTTGTGGATGATTTCTCGCACACACAGGCAGTAGTTTGTGACCAGGTATCAGGCAGACGTACGAATCAATTACTTGTCGGTCTGTAAGGGACAAAGGGGGATTTCTGGTCAACTTATTGCAAGGGTCGCGGTACCAATGGCGGAGACGGAAGAAAGCAAAGCCGCAATTGTCCTCGGCGAAAATCTTACCTCAATGTGGCCGATGTGGCAGAACTAACTATCACTTTACAAACTCGACTAGTGGTGGAGATGTTACAGCCACTTCCCCACCACCATAACGGGGATCGAAAATCTCCGTAACTTCCGGTAGAGTTTTCTTGGAGCTCTACTGAGGAGTATCTCTATAACAAGGTGGCTTGGCCAGCCCTTTCCCTCTAAACAGCGGAGTTTTCTCTGTACTCTTGCCGAGACGCCGCTGACACATATCTATACCCTACTCAAGTGTGCAGACTAAAAATGCGCCGCATTTCCACCTCTGCACCAATCAGAATCTTCATATCTTTACTTGGAATTTCCCCTCATGAAAAACAGCGCATTTCCATCTAGGCCTGGAAATTAAGAATATAAAACACACTGTATTTCTTCCATAAAGCTATGCCAACTATATAAATATTACGACTGTCACAGTTACGTTATGTATACCCCACTTATTGTCACTAATTATAAGGAACCCCGTAGAGCACCATACCGTCGGTCACCCCTGGACCGACCACCCCCCACGACCGACCGCCGCATACAAAAACGCCTGATGCCTGAGGCTCACACGCTCTTTTTACATATTAAAATCCTAAGTGGTCGGTCGTGAGAGGTGGTCGGTCCAGGGGTGACCGATGTTAAAGACCAAACCAGAAACATCACCAGTCCCCTTAGTCAGACTAAGACTGACTATTTATGTTTACAGGTCTATTAGGACCGACCACATATAGGTATTAGTCCCACAGGGACTAGTTACCTACCTATATCAGTCCTCTACAAGCCCTTAGGTATATAGAATATATTTATTAGTACTTTTATAGAACTTAGCATACCAGCTATTAATATACCTTCTTTACCAAAATTTACCTAACCAGCTTTATTTACTAGTAAGAAACAGTATGTCTTCCCTATACTTAGATTTTACCCTATATTTCTACTAATATAAACCTAGAATGGACTAGTTTATCCCTTAGGACATCTAATTATTATAAAATACTTTAAAAGATAAATTAAATACTATTAAAGTAGCTCTCTAATATTTATTATTAAGACTCTTAATTTATTTTTTAAAGGAATTAAGATAATATTATATAAGATAGTATTATTATACTTAAAGATATAAATCGTTTAATAGTTTAATTAGACTTTTGATAAGTAATATGAAGTAAAAGAATATAATGTGGTTAATAAGTAAGTATCCGAGATAAGTAAGTATCCTAAAAATCCGTTACCTTATAACATTTCTAATTAAATAGATATTTCTTAACTACCAAGTATTCCTTAATTATTAAATAAAGCTAGAATTCTTCTTACCCATTAGGCCCTGTAAAGTAAAATAAAATAAAACTAAATACCTAATAAGCTAAAAATATATATAAAGTTAATTGTTTTATATATAATAAAGCCAGATATAATATAAAGATATTTTAGGTAATAATTAAGACATCGAATGAAGAGAATAGTACGTAGATTTAATTAATGTAACACCTGATTGGCCCAGAGAGGCCAGCGCAGTAATACTTTGGCTGAGTCACGAACTCGGGCAAGAAAACCCCACGATAGCCTCACGATAGAGATTTCCTTCTTCAAGGTTTAGTACAATACAACCATTTAGCCTACCTAGCTCTCTAACAACCCATTACCACTATAATAATTAATTAGATAGTTTATAGTAATTTAAAAAAATTTAATATCTAGAGGTTGAGATTTTTAGGATACTTATTTATATAGGATACTTACTTATTAATTATATGATTTATAAAATAAAGAGAAGATAATTGTAAATATAGAAAAGAAAGTAATTTCTTAGTTGTATATTAATATATAAGTATAGGTTAAATTATTAAGAAGTACTAGTTAACAAGGGTATATATAATTAAGGGAAAAGTAGTATAGAATATACAATAAGGCTAGCTATAATATAAGGATATACTAAATAGTTATAAAAGTAACTAGGGAAGAGTATCTTAATTAATTTTACTAAATATAATTCTTAATTATATTTTTATACTATAATTTATATCAGGGATTAAAATATTTATTTAGCTTATTTATACATCTAACTTACTTATTAAGCATAATATAATAAAAATACTTAAAAGGAAAATGCAGTATAAGTTTTTTCATTTAGCTACTAATAAGTTTCATATGTCAAGAGAAATAACATAGTACTTATTTAGAGTTTATTTTATTTAAATTTTAAAAGCTAGCTTTTTATTAGTAGCTTAGTAGTGGGACTGTGAGTGGTCGGCAGACCTTTAGCACCCCACTGTATGAATTCTAATAAATCGTTAAAGCGATTCAATCAGTGATTATACAGCCCTTCAAACCTCATCTCGGAACAAAAGGCGAATACCACGGTCACAGGGACTGAGTGACTAGAGACGTATAATTATTGTCTTCGGGCGTTTGTACTCAAGTTCTGCAACGAGTCCTACTCGTGATGCGTTTGTTGCAACCTCCAATGGTCTAGGACTATGTCATCATCCTTCGAAGTCCCTTATGTTTGGTCAAGACGTGCCCTATCACCGGAGACCTGGCCTCTGCCGCCCTGTTTAGCACCTCCGTAATTCCCCTCTTTGCTCCCAACGCCGGCCATACACCTTCGTCTCGTCACTGTTGTCGAGTCTCCTCGGGCGGGAACTGCAGCCATTGATCGATGTCAAACTCGGTGCCAGTGACAGCGTTCCAGTCAAAGTCTTCCTGCCCCAGTGAAGAGATGAGATTCGGGGAGCTGGCCTCCTCAGACCTGGCCATGGCCGAGGATGTAGGGCCACCGTTCGCCGAGTCGATGTCTTGGTCCGCCAGCAGAGTTTGTCCGATAAAACCAGCCCCGGCGAACGTGAGGTGCTGGTTGGTGACGCCTGCGACGGCTAGCTCGTTGATATCGATACCAAACTTGCGCAGAGCAGCGTCTAGGAAGCTAACGATATCGTCGGCGGCAACGTATGTCTCGCGCAGCTTCTCGATGACGCACAGGCACTGCTGGAACCCGCGGGCTGCAAGATCACGGGCCTGTGGGGCAGGATTTTTCATCTCAAGGAGCTGTATCATCATGGTGGGCAGGATAACCGTCACACCGGTGATGGGGAGAAACCTGTCAAGTCGTAGATGGTGTAGCTTCGATGCCATGCGTGTGATATATGTAGTGGCGTCTTGGACTTGTAGGCGGGATATGTCCTGGACTATGCGGGGGGTAGTCAGGGCATGAATGGGCGACGGCGGCAAGAGCTGCGGACGGTGCAATGTTAAGATTAGGGTATAGTACAACATGTGTAGCAAAGTTCGATGAACCACGATAGTCGAGCTACCGTCCTTGACGTCGAGCGGCATTAGAGGGGTGCACCGGCAACACGGTGGCAAGGCGTCAGCCCAAGCCACAAGTTCGAGGTCGATGGATAGGAAGTTTCCCGTATAATCAAGTTTCTTATTCGGAAATAGCATCCAAGTGCTATTAGTGGTGTTCTCTGGGTGGATACTATCCCGCATGCTGACTGAATACAGAGAACTTAGAATGTGGCCGATGCAGATGCCTAGCTGAACTTTGGCGATGAAAAGTGCCGCAAGCTCCTGCTGCATCGTTATATCTCGGGCGACGATGCATTCAAGTGGAAGAATGTTATTATCCTCGGGAAAGACCTCAATCTCAAAGTCGCCCTCCTCTAGCATCGGAACATCGAAGTCTTCGTCGTGTATACGGCTAGGCTGCCGCATACCTAGCGCGATGAGGCGATCGCGCATAAAGCATGACCACCATATTCGCTTCCCCAGCTTCTGCCTGGATGTAGACACACTCATGGCACCGAGTTCGCGATGGAGACCCATGGTGTATGCTAGCGATATGGCCACACCTATCCAATGCCAGGCGTCCTTTTGGTCGTCCGAAGTCTCGTACCAGTATGTCATCAGGAGAAGAGCCTGCACAACCACGAGCCGATCGGATTCGCAATCGAAATCATGCAGCAACTACGAAATTGCGTTCGTCAGCTTCTGGAGAGGTTTTGGAATGAGAGATGGTCCACTTGCTCTGGTCTTCTGGAAGAATGCCTTCCTCGCAGCTTTGCGGGTCGCAAACCCGGCTTCCAGCAGAGCCTCTATATCGACAAATGCCGTGGCGGCAAACATGACAGCCTGATACATCAGCAGACTGACCTTCCCGGCCCGGCCATCGCCGGCGTTTACGGCGTTCAGGAATGGAAACAACTCCAGAGGCATATACGGGTGGACATATTCCACGTAAGCTTGGAGCAGAGCATTCTGTAACGGCACACTGGGGACCGATAGAGCGCCCTTGGACTGGAGATATCTGACCTCTTCAACGGCAACCTTGGTCGGAAGAGGCTTGAAAAAGGCGGGTAGCTGGCCGTACAGGTTTGTCTCCTTGAGAGAACTCGGTGACTGACTACTACTCAAGTCGCCAAACAGCGATGCCTGACTGAGAAGGTTGGATAATTGTGCATTGTCATAGTTGAATCCGGATCGTTGATCTAATTGGGGAAAGACTACGAGCGGCGTGGTCTTGTGGTCAGTCTCAAGTCTGGGTATTGATGCTGAAACATAAAGAGTGAAATTTGACAAGTGAACGTGGTAATTCATGTCCAACATGCCCAACACTACTTACAGGTCAGATGAGGAACCTGGCCGCCGAGTTCTGGTGAACCCTGTACGATCATATCACTGGCAGCGGCCGCCTCTCTTGGCGCTTTATTTGCGGTAGGGCCATTCAACGAATCGATAGAAGCACCTCTCGACTTTCGCACCTCTGCGGGGCTGTGGATGTTGGTTACGTTGGCCATGGGGTGATTCTGTACTTCAGTTCCCGCAACTCTGTTGGCGATGAAGACGTGGTTTCTGGGGGTGAATAAATGTCAGCTCGATTAACATCTTCGACTGCAACATTCGCCTTATTCTCGTTTGCTGTTAATGAATAAGAGACCTGGGAGATGGATAGCGAGAACTCACATATGCCGGCGATTATGTTGGATAATGCACTCCGTTTTGTCCCATCTGCAATTTCCGCACGGCGTGCCGTACATGACGTCGCAGCGCACTTTGCGAGCTCGACAGCCCTTGCATGCCAGTGCTGCCCGCTTCTTGACTTTGACGGGCGGCGCATTGGCCGCCAAGCGTCTCTTGCTCTGGTTTGGCCATGTGATGCCTCCGCTGCTGCTGCTGCTACTGATGTTCGCCTTTGTTATGTCTTTCGTTGCAATTCCTCTGTTCGCCGCCTTGATCGAAACTGCGGAGAACTCGGACGTATTCATCTTCAAGTGTGATGATCCGTATCCTTAGGTCCGAGAAATGGCACTAAGCTGCGGGCAATGACAATCGTATGCCTTTGAATGTCTTAACAGAAGGTGTGGTTGCCTTATAAAGATGCAATTCGTCTAATCGATTCAGTTTCGGGAGCCCCGATATGTGGTTCGAACAGCTGCATGGGGTAATGTCTGACTCGCATATATATGCTGGTGACTTAGAGGCGTGCTGAGGTCAGCGACGAGATCCGTGATCCATCTCAATACGCATTGATCACGTACAGTAAGCGGCGATCCAGTCCTGACAGTCCGCGTCGTCCGCACCAACCTTACTCGCAAGCCATTCCATTGACGCCGTCCCAATGCCAACCTCTAGAATTTACTGGCAGATTTTCCTCCATTCTTCCGGCTGGCGTCGGAGGTTTAGCGGCGCAAACAAGAGGCCGGGCTCGTCGATGGCCCACGTTTTCGGCGGAGCTTGTGAGTTGCTCCGAGGAGTATCTTATTTCCCCTATAGCCCTAGGCTATCGCACCCCATCATAAAACCTTCTTTGTTTCTCAGTAAAATATTCATCCATCCCCTCCTTTTTTTTGACTAAGTCTTCCGTCCTTCAACTTCCACTCGGGACCACGTTCCCCGTCGTCATTAGCAATGCCGCCGTTTTATTACCTCGTCCGGTTCCTGTCTGCCGACGACAACCAGATATACTTTGCTGACCTGGGTGTTAATGGCCTGGAGCAGCTTGGCGTCGTATCGCAAGTCGATGGCTACGCCTCTGTTGATGGATTAATAGCAAGACATGGCGGGAGACCCGTCAGACTTGGAAAGGTAGGTGGTCAGTCATGTAATGACTTGGTCCTAATCAAGACAGATCCTTGCTCCTGTCCCTCAAATAGGAGTACCTATCTACTGCGTTGGCTTGAACTACCGATCGCACGCGGAAGAAGCCAAGGTATGTCACTCTACATGTTGGAACGCTAGCGTCGACCAAACAACGAAGACTCACACTGTGTGTCTTTCAGCTTGCGGTCACACAACACCCTCCGTTATGGACCAAGCCAGCTGCAGCTTTAGCAGCTCCCTACGAGGACATAGTGATGAACGAATTCTGCGCTTCAAGTCTTCCGGACTACGAGGTATACCACTTCAGCTGTCTAACATTAATCTCCTGCTAACAGCTGGCTTTGGTTCTAGGGAGAACTCGTGTTCGTGACTTCTCGGGCATGTCGCGACGTGAATGCGAAGGAAGCCCAGTCATGCATCCTTGGCTACACCGTGGGCAATGACATATCATGCCGCTTGTATCAGCTTCCTGAACAGTGTGGGCGTCAATTCTACTTCGCCAAAGCCTTTGACAAGTTTGCCCCCATCGGGCCAACGCTTGTACACCCGGACGTCATTGGGCAAGGGGAAGGCCTCAAACTCATCACACGTCTGAATGGAGAGACTGTACAAGAGGCAGAGTTAATGAAAGACCTCATATGGAAGCCGGCCGAGATATTAAGTTGGATGAGCCAGGGTATGTCGCCAACTCGTGCCTTTACCTTATTCTCCTCTGCATCAGAACTCGACTAATTGGCGCTTGTGATTAAAGGCACGACTATCCCTGCTGGGACAGCAGTCATGACTGGCACACCGGCAGGTGTTGGAGTTTTCAAGAACCCTCGCCGTCTCTTAACGGACAGCGACGTTGTCGAGGTGGAGATCCCGAATGTGGGCGTGTTGAGAAATAAGATTGTCTTTGAATAACAACGGTGCATGGACTAGCCTCCAATCAGCAACACATAGGAAGTGCTGGCTAGACGTTGAAACGGTATCCATATAAGCCGGACGTATTCCAATTCAGATCTTAACAAACCACAAGGTAGACTAGATAGCCCAAGAATATGATTTTAGTGTTATGAGGAAGTATTCAATAATAGGTACCAAGTCTTAGATGCGACGTTGTGAGGCAAACTCAACCGCCAAGAGCTTCCCGTGATGTCAATATCGTCGGCGAGGAAAGCTGATAGAGGGGAGAGTGGGACGATTAGATACTCTACAGGATTGACGTCCGAGCGAGGATGATGGTGGGTTGTTGCCCATATTGACATCGGCATGATAGTCCCCGTGCTACTCATCTCCATGCCTACCTATCAGCCAATACTATAGCTTAAAAGGCCATTCATCTATACCACTTGCATACCTCTGGGACGCATTCCACGCATTACAATAGCTAGGCCACTAAGATCAGCATCCAACCATATATCGCAACTGCGGATGAATCGGCATAATGAGAGACTCTTGATTTGTATCTAATGAGTGACTGAAGGTCCGTCTTTCATAGATATGCAGCTCATCCGGATCCAGATCTCCATGGGCGGCTTAGAGTTAGCCCTTTCTCTCCGCTATATCATAAAACTCCTTTACGTCCTTCGCCACTCACGCAAAGTTCATCATATTTCTCATCAACGTCTTGCTAAACACCCAAAGTGGAACCGCGAGGAGGTACGACCCCCATAGTATGCCCGCCATGGTGGAGAACTGATTCACTGGGCCCACCCTCTGCAACCAGCCCACAGCACCATACGACACAGCAAACCCAATGCTGTTCTTCGTCACGTTGGCCAGGGCACCGATATGTGCGGCCCGCGTCGGCAGACAGTCGACAGTATATGTAAGCATCACGTTGGCCGAGCTCGTAAGTCCGAGACATAGCATGCCCCAGCCCACGCATACCACAATGTAATTGCCCGGGTCTCGTAGCGCAAAGCCCATGACTACACAGCCAGCAGGGCTGAGCAAGGCACCAGGCAGCAGGGCCGGGAGACGGGTCGCTGGGTTAGTCACACCGTTGGACCGTCGGGTTGCGCGGTTGAAGAGCATATCGGCGAGGGCACCGCCGATAGGGAGGCCAATGGTAATACCAACCAGCGGCCCGATGTTGAGTAGACCGATGGACAACGGGCCCCAGAGGAAGGGCGGCTGAGCGTAGATTATAGAGATGAGGATGGAAGTGATGGCAGCCCAGCCGATGGTTAGGCCGAATATGACAACAGTGACGAGGACTTGTGGCAGGACGATGAGCTTAAAGGGCTGGAAGGAAGAGAAGAGGGAGGCTTTCCAGTTCAGTTCGACAAAGTGAAGGGAGAAGGATCGCCGTACATATTCCATCCTCAGCGCCGGTTGTTCAGCTGGCGACGAGATCTGCGCGGTGCTCGTGGTGTTCTCGACCATGATCCCCTCAGCTTTGCACTCCGTCTTCTTTGCCTCCTCCTCTTCTCTCTGCCCCTCCAAGACCGCTCCTCCGCTGAGGTCCATGCCCTCGTGCATCGTCTCCGGGAGCATGATGATGCTGAACACGAGATTGACAGCCACTGCGATGGACATGACCCTCTGGAACCATCTCCATTCTCCCAAGCGCTGGGCTACGGCACCCGATATGATGGGACCAAGTGCTGCTCCAAAGGCAAGGAACCCGACGTAGACCACCATGGCCCTGGCTAGCTGGTGTTTCGGGAACGTTTCGGCAACGATGGTCGGGGCGAGAGCCTCGATCAGGCCGCCGGCCATTCCACCTAGGATGCGGGCGCTCCGAAGGGATTGGTAGGACTGCGCCTCGCCGCTCCAGATGTTGGCGGCGAGGAAGACGGCGAGAGAGGCGATGATTGTGTAGCGCTTGCCAATTAGGAAGGCCAAGGGGAGAGCAATTAAGTTCTGGGCGACGTCGGTGTTAGTGCAAATCGAGACAGAATGATGGAGGATTGCCGTTGCGCATGCAACACGTGGAATGTTTGGCATACCGAGAGACCCAAAGTAAGCAAGACGTACGTGCCGAGCTGCGATGCTTCATTCTCGGTGCAGTGAAACTCCTGAATAATGAGCCCGAAGAGAGACGATATGCCTGTAGCAAAGACGTTTCCGAGCATATTGTAGATGCTAACGTTGAGGAGGATTAGGAGGCGCCACCAGAGTGGCCATGACTACGAGTTTCAGTATGTGGGCTTGACGGATCTGGAGCTTTAGTTTAAATACCCAAGGAGACAAAGCCATAATGAAGAGACTAATATGACTTGACTATGATGATGTTCAAGTAGTCAGTAGGCGGACTATACGGTCTTCTGTCGATCTTCTCGGTTTATAGAGCGATCAAGTCTGAACCGCGAATGTCGGTCGATATATTTATGGTAATTACTGCGACACAATGCAGTGGTGATCATCGTTGTTAACAGAGTAAAGTCATACCCTTTTAACCTCGTTGAATTAGATGGTCTTACATCTAGAGTCAATGATACAAAGATACAAACTTGCTCCGTGGGGTTACATGACCCCAACCAACCACCATGTAGCCTACCATCGACCATTCCATAGAAATTAGCGCCGGAGGAACCAGTGCAGAGATGCCCCGTGTTGGGGGTGGTCTAAGCGCTAGTTAATCCGGGGCCATGGTGATCATGAAAGACACGTCCGCAACACTCCGGCCCCACCATCTTGTGATCCGCTAAATGGACGAGGGGTGATCGGACATGAATCTCGGCGAGACGTTCATATTTTACCAAGAGCCAGGAAGCCGTCGCCCACGCTGCTGTGAGTATCGACAGATCGAGCAAATCTTCCCCGACAAGAGAATCCTTCCTAATATTGAGCACATGAGGAATGAAGTGGGTGCGAGTTCACGACTAGTTGTGCCCTCCGGAGGATCCTTGGTCTCACAAATATTCCGACACGGACAAAATGCTCAATGATAAAGATACTGAGGTTATGCGTGCAATGTTATCGCAGGTATCGATAGGCCATGAGGATCAAATGAGCGCTTAATTTTCTATTTAAAGGAGCGACGAGAGTTAGTCTGTTATACCTGTGTTCGGTCTGCCGATCTCGTAGGCAGCAGGCTGTTGCCTGACGCTATGTACGGTGTAGCGTTCACGCTGACCATGAAGCTATTCACGATGATTGTGACCCTTGCCCTTGACAAATGCCATGCTCTGATTTTACTTGGTGTATTCGCCCAATTGCATCTACCTAGGTCTCCTTGTAGCATTTCGCTCTATGAATCTCTGCACATGGTTCCGCTGTAACCCCAGGTTAGAGCTTGGCCTTCTCTTCCACCAACGGCAGATGAAGATAGGCCTCATACTCCTTGAGGCACTCCGGGTTTGTTGCCGTGCCGCCGACCTTGACCTCCTCCCCGCACACTATATCTCTGACGAGATTCTCGATCTTCTTCCCGTTCGAAGTGTATGGGATGTCCCGAACCTGAAACATATATGCTGGAACATGCCGCCCACTCAAGTCCTTCCTGATGGCCTTTGCGATATCTGCACGCAATGAGTCCTCTAGCCGGGTATTGTCTCTCATCTTGAGGAAGAGGAGCACGCGCTCGTCGTTGTCCTTGGGCCGTCGCTGCCCGACAGCAATGCATTCCTCGACTTGGGGGAATTTGTGAACGACATTGTAGAGGTCAGCCGTGCCGAATCGTACACCTGGAAATACCCATGGTCAGTCTACACTCTGCTCAAAGGATTTGCTCTGCATCTGATGCCATACCTCCCGGGTTTAGCACTCCATCACTCCGACCGTGGATGACATAACCGTGAGTCTTAAGATCCTTGGAGATGAAGTCACCGTGACACCAGATGCCAGGGAAGACATCAAAATAAGCCTTGCGATATTTCTCGTGACCACCTTCACCCCAAAATGTGACGGGCATGCTAAAGAATGGCTTCGTTATGACGAGGTCTCCTTTCTGGCCCGAATTCTCAATATTCCTGCCGTCCTGGTCCCAGATCTCGACCTGCATGCCGAGGGTCGGAGCGGCGAGCTGGGGCCCGTGAAGAGGAACGATGAGGTTGCCTCCGACAACTGCGTACCCGCAGGCAATGATAAGCAGGTGTCACTACTAGGGGCCTCGGCGATAATAGGGGACTATACTTACTTCCTGCAGCAAGATCTGTCCCTCCCGAACTGCTTTGAAGGGCGACTTGCTTAGGGAACACGGCGTAGAACCAGTCGCTCGTCTCCGTTGGAAGGGGCGCCCCAGACACAACTGCTACCTGGAGACTCTGAAGCGGAGGCAATGCGCCAGGAAGACTGTGCCTAAGCGTCGTGAGGAATTTTGGGCTTGTACCCCAATGGGTGACACTTCACAACAGCATATCAGCGATCCATTGATGGCTCACGAGGGGAACAAAGAGAATTAGAGGATGACTCTGTTAAACGTACCCCTGTTGGTCGAGAAGTTGGACTTGGAATGCCGGCGACGGGTGGAGCGGACTGCCATCATACAGGACGATTCTGGACCCAAGGCTCAGAGCAGCGACCAGCATGTTCCACATCATCCAGCCAATCTGTCCAAGTTGTTAGTCAGACTAAGTCTATTAGTCGGGAAAAAGACTGGCTCGTTCACTGACAGTGGTATACTGATAGTAGGTCGAGTCTTCTCCTAACTCGGCACCAAGAATCAGGTCCTTTTTCTGCTGAAGGAGGACAGCCCCTCCAGCATGGCAGATACCTACAAATACTGTCAGTAGCTGCCGTTCAACATGTCACTGACTCTGTCTCCTTATAGCCGTTCAAGCCATAGAATCAACGAGTGGTATAAGCAACCTACATTTCGGCGGCCCGGTGGTGCCGGAGCTGGGGGGAAAAAATGAGCTTAATCTTTACGGTCAAGAGCGCTGATAGACGTACGAGTAAAGGATGTAGATGGGATGGTCGAATGGAAGTTGGGTGAACTCCAGTGGTAGGAGGTCAACGTTGAGGAAGTCATTCAGGTGGAGGCTGTATGGTGTCTAATGTCAGTCGAGGCTCTTCGTCTGCATCAAGGAGTCGCGTATGCACACTTACACGCCTGTATCATCCCAGGCCGGCCCTGTGATGATAACAACACGCTCCAGTTGCTTTACCCGTTTCTTTAGCTCTCCAACGGCCATCTTGAGCTTTTTTCGTTGGTCCTGCGTCTTTCCTCCGTACAGAACTGTGGATTCGAGAAATAGGATTTTGGGTTGGATTTGAGAGTATCTCTCGACGATGCCCTTCGCTCCCATGTCTGGGGCCGTGGATGAGAAGATGGCTCCGATGGCGCCTGCCGCAAGTAGAATGAGGAGCGATTCGATCGAATTTGTCGCCACGGCTGCACAATGCGAGGTCAGCTTCAGCTTTAACTACTAGCATGTGACGATTGTTGCCCAACTTACTCGCCACGCGATCTCCTTGCTTGACTCCCGCTTGTCTCAAGGCACTGGTGTACAGGGCGACTTGCCGCCGGAGCTCGATCCACGTTAGATGGCGCCATCGCGTTCCCCCCTCGCGACACGCCGACACAGCGACCGCGTCCGGGTGGGCGGCTAACCCTTTGATCAGTATGTTCTCTGTGTAGTTAAGCTGGGCATCCGGGAACCATCGCGGCCGTGGCCACATAGATTCAATGCCAACGGCAACGGCTGTCGGGGGTTTGCTGTAGACCAGGCCGCAAAAGGTCCAGATCTCGCGGCAGAAGGACTCAATCTCGTCAACGGACCACTTGTGAAGCTGGGTGTAGTTGGTCAAGTTCAGGCCGTAATTGCGGTTGATAGATCTTCGGAATGCATCTAGACGCGTCAGGTGAGGGCTGGGGTGCATCCATGGACCCTTTGGTGCTACTGCTGATGATGCCGGCATTGCTGCTGCGTAGGGGTTTCAATGGTGGCTTAAGAAGATTGATGAGGAATGAGATACCCCTAAATAATTTAGATGGCGTGAATACAACCGGCGTCCTTTTCACAATCAACAACCATGCGCTGTTTTATAGACAACACAAGACCAAATCGAGGTTGCCCCTATATGCACAAAGCTCGATTGCATATGGCTTTCCGGCATAAGCCGGGTGTTGGCCCGGAACGGCTATATCGAAGTAGATGTGTCTGACCTGTGCAGGAAGGTTACTGTCCAGAGGAACGGCCTCGTGATTCGCCATTGGCTCATGAGATAATAGAACGCGCAGAGGCAGTGCGTGAATTCCTTACAAAGGTAATCACTCCGCGGAGGAACCCTGCGGGATAATTTACGGAGAGAACGGGTCTTGGGTGGAGCAAGGTCTAAGGTCTCAGATCTCGCTCCGTATCCTGGAAGCGGTCGCAGAGTAACGCTCAAGACGCCCTCGGGGTTCTTATTTCACGTGTTGTCTAGGCAGGATGACAGACCGGCGTGCTAGTCCGTCCCGCCTGCAGTGGTTGACAGCCTGGGTCCCTTCAACAGCAAGCACAGACTTGGTAAGTTCGTCTTTCTTTGCCTGCATCGTGTCATCAGATATATGGAACGAACTGACTCTTTGATTCAGGCAAGTTCCAGCGGTTTCACCCTAAGCCGGCAATAATCCATAAACTGAGCCACTACGGATTCATTGTTACCAAGTGGGATGAGGAACTCAAGTGGTACACGAGCAATTTCAACTTTGTCCCATCTGACGTGCTCTCGTCGCCCTCGAATAAGTACACAGACGTCATCGCCTTCATACACCTAGACCTAGGAGGGGAATTCTCAAACCACCACAGTCTTTTTCTCTGCCGTGCGGCCCCTGGAGAGATCCCAGCGGGTTCATCATCCGTCTGGGGCACGGAGATGCCCGCTGAGATGACTGAGGATGGAGTAAAGGCCACGGCGGCATGAGTTGCATAAAATAGTTGGGTAATCGTGTATTGTGGTATGCCTTGTATTTGCAAAACTGTAATCTATTTCTACATCAACGTTTCTCTGCTCTTACTTTGTCCTACGTAGTATTGCGTAAAAGCCGGAGAATCCCGTGGCTTGGCCTAGGGTTCAACGAGCATATGAATAGTGGCAGAAATTCGGCCCTGCATGGTGCAAGCACTAACGTCATCCACCGTCATCCACCGTCACCCCACCCGCCCATTTCGCCAATGAAGATACCTCAATCTCGCAATCTGCGGTCGGCAACAATTGTCAATTTCTCGGCCACGATAGCTCAAAATAGTTCAATTAAATACAAATTGCTCAAAAAAGCTCTCTTCTTTCGATTTCTTCTTTACTGGCCTTTCCCCTTCTTTTTGCGCTAGGGTTGTGGCTTTGGTTGCGCCTTCTGCTTCTCGGCGTCATCCCGAGCCGTGATGATGTTCTGGATGTTGGGGGAACGCCGCGTTAGGGTCAAATTTCACGTTCTTTCGCCCTGATAGCTGCTTAGCAGATATCTGCGCCTTGAAGATAGTTTCTTTTCTCGTCATAAGTGCAATCTGGCTATGACAATCGTCGATTTCCTTTCCTGACTTCTTGAACGCCTTTCGAGTGTCCCGATTGAGTGGTTCTCGACCCTGGTCGAGGCGGGCTAGGGTCTTCTCAATATCACGGCTTGAGTGAAGGGTGTTGAAGAGCCTAGGGCCTCTTCTCTACCTTTTCGTTGGTGTTGTTAGGGGTGACTTTTGTGCCTTAGAAGGCCTCTTAGGACATAAAGCAGGCAACACCTTCTCAACATCAGTCGGATAGATGCCAGAGGCGCGAAAGTCGGACTGTATATTCTTCAAGGTAAAAGCTTTCTTCGAGGATGTCTTATATGCCTTTATGGAGAGTTGTTTCTGTTGTGGCGAGGTCGTTTCGTAAGACGCCCACTCCCACATTCCTTGGTGATAAAAAGCCTTCAAGGCGCTGAAAATAGCGACATCGAGGGGCTGTGTGATATGTGATGAACGTGAGAGCATCCAGATAAGCCAGACCTTATTGAGCAACTCCTTTTTTATCAGCTCTGCCGTGATATGTGTCTTATGACGGTCCAAGACCAAGATACGCCACAGCTTCTTATCTTCTGGCTCAGTCTCGTGAAGAAACGTGGTAACGGACGAATTGATCATAACTTCAGAGTTAGACCAGCCAGATGGGGTAGAGTCTCACTTCCAATCAGGAAAGACGGGTGGAAACCACTGTCCTTGGAGTTATTGACCCGTAAAGACCACCCACGGCGTCAATCGACGTCCATCAGCGCCGATAGCTTGGAGAATTGATATCCAAGCAGTTGCATCACTTTGAACACTCTCGGCTACCGTCGTGGGAGCTGTTCCAGCTACTCTGCCACCGTGGGTCTCTCCCTCTTTAATGCGGTCTGTCCCGGCTAGCTTCTCTTTGATCTTTAAGTCAAGACCAGAATAATACTCTCTGAGGCCTTCTTCGGTGACCTGGGTCTTCCTAGCAGCCTCAATAAGTCTAGATGGCTTCATTTTTATACGTGGGTGACGGGAAAGGAAGCGGTCGACCCAGTTCTTCCCTAGTCCATGCCCTTCGCCGTTGAAGGAAGTGATAACGGTAGCGAAGGAGTTGATCTCGAGCTTCGTAACGGGTTGACACCCTTCCTCTTGGGCCATAACCCAGTCAGCCAATTCATGCTCTTGAGATTGAGTCAGCTTTTAATTTCTTGTATTAAATTCGTGGCTGGTGACTGAGCCATTCAGATGATCCCTCAATGTCGAGCGTTTCAGTCCATTAAGACGGCGTGACGCGCGAACACCGATCTTCCCCGCGTCCTCGATGGCCTTGCTCATAACCTAATACCATATCTATATCTTGAGATGACATAGTGAAGATTTGAAGCCAATCGAATTGAAACTGCGACCGTGAGAGCATAATTCCTCGTTGTAATGATGCAAGTGTGACAATTACAGGCGGGCGGAGTTGCGGGATGATGAGGGATGACGTTAGTCCAAGATCGCATTAGCGGGGCTGGGGGAAACGCGGGGAAGCGCAGGCTGCGTTTCTGGAAACGCCCTCTCTTCCCTGTTCCTTCACCAAGTCATAGATCCACGTGTATTCCTTGGATGACCCAACGTAACTGCGCGACCGTTTTGAAGAACAGAACTGCCCCTTCACCTCCGTCTTTTGGCCCCGTCAGTACTTCAGAGTGACTGACAGGGTGCAATGAGTCTCGATCATCTCACCCCGGCGTCTTGGCACGGTTTCCCCCGGATGGCCGGCTTGCGCTTGAGCAGCCTTTGAGGACCCGTGTATGCGACCGATGCATCTTGCCCGTCCCCTCGAGCCTCGTTTAATTGCATTGAGAGCATTCGCTGACTCGCCCTAGGAAAGAAAGTCAAGTGCATGTACCACGTTTTTGCCTTCCCGTCGTCGCTTAGCTAATGGCATACAGCGTAGTCGGTTCTTATTTAGTAGCCCGAACGGCCAGGAACAATTGACGTTCTTTGCTTATAGTCTCCATTTGCTTGGTGTAGACAGGCGCGTTATAAGAAAGATAATCCCGTAGTCGCGGTTAGGTCTCACTCGCTGGGCTCTCTCACTCGCTATACATCGGCGTTATTTATAATAAAAACTAACATCTGAAAGTACTAAAGCTTCTTTCAACTTAAATGTCACACCATAACTACAACTTGATCCATCTTGTAATTAGTTGAGTTCCAGCTGATTGTATATATAGGAAGACACGAGTAAGCGTAGTAAGCCCTTATGAATTGGGTCAGGAGCACATAGTGGAAGAAGCGACTGCTGTATGACCATCGCCTACTCGAAGTTTATCGTATTGGTCAAAGTGCCGACCCTTTGCATCTCAACTTCTACAACATCGCCATGTTGCAGGAATTTCCTGGGCTTGAGGAATGCGCCCACTCCCGCTGCTGTGCCTGTCATGACTGCCGTGCCTGCTGGAATTGTGGTTCCTGCCATAGAAATAAGCATCTCTCCCTAGCGGTCACGGATATCTTCAGGATGATCTCACCTTGGCTCATATGGCTAAGAACCATATCTGGGGAAAATATCATGTCCTTTTGCAGATCCGCTTTTTGTCGGATCTCGCCGTTGACCCGTGTGAGGACGTAAGCAGATGTATTGTCGGCAAAAACCTCCGGGCTAATCAATGTCGGGCCAATAGGCGCAAACTTGTCAAAGGCCTTTGCAAAGAAAAATTGACCTCCAGAGTTTTCGGGAAGCTGGAAAAAGCGACAAGATAGATCATTCCCAATGGTGTAACCTAGGATGTAGTTTTTAGCATCTTTTGGCGACACATCTCGACACTCTTTCGAGGTGACGAACACCAATTCTCCCTATAACTCGAATAGGGTGGTCAGTTATTGAGTAACCGTGATGGGAGGTTTAGCTCCATTACTAACTTCGTAGTCGAGGAAACTCTTAGCGCAGAACTCATTGACCGGAATTCCTTCAAAAGGGTGTGCGATAGACGCAACTGGCTTCGTCCATAGAGGAGGATACGACGGAATTGGCAGCTGCTCGTTTTCCAAGTGTGTCAGATACTGCGAGGACATCAAATCAGGGGGATCCCTACTTCTGCTTCCGCAGCATGGGTGCGATAGTTGAGGCCCACACAATATATTGGAATACCCTCTCGCGGAAGAGGGGCCAGTAGCTGGTGGTGTAGGTTAGTACGTCTGGTCTTTGGGCTTTGAGGTTCGAGAGGCAAGGACTGTTGAGAGACATACCCGCCGTAAAGTCACGATTTTCTCCTCGCCCTTATTTGCGAGGTCATCGAACGACTTGAATGCACCCAGCTTTGTTCCTGGAGATGGCAATCCGTCAGAATCGAGCCCGAGGTCAGTAAAGTAGGGTTTATCGTCCTCTTCACATTCGAAGCGGATCAGACGGGAGAAGAACGACATTTTTGCAAGTAGGTAAGGTTGAGGGATTCACATAAAATCATTAATAGGAGCAATCGCAGTGACGGCTTTAAGTATTATTTAAGATCCCACACCCAAATGTATCCAACTGCCCCCATGCGAAGTCTCGGGAACAGATTGTGGAATCGATACCGAGGTCCGCGTTGAGCGTCCATACACATTTACTGGGGGCGGGGGTTCAACGACCGGAGGAATTTGATCGGAGTATCTCTTCATGCTACCCACCTGATCCCTTCAATGGGCACAAGAACATGTGGGAAAGGCCGAGGGTCCACATCGGTAAGTACTTGTCTCTTAACACAGGCATCGCAAGCCCTTATATGTATCAGGGTGGAAAATGAGCTGAACCAGAGATGACATGCAGACATGAAGAGACTAAGAAGCTCTGGTGGTCTCGTTGCGTGGTATCCAATATCGGTATTACCACAACAGCAAGGAAGGGTCCCAGGGGGGAGACGGATAGGCCTATAGCCGCAACCGTTGACGTTTTCGGAGGCGACGGATAAGATAGCTACGCATGTGTCAGTTCGCAGGCAGAATCGGTAACATGGCGAAGACTTTGAATTTCCAAAACCTGTTTAAAGATGATGAAGGGCTGAACTGGGAATGGTGATGTGCGGAGAAGGCGAATTGTCATTTTTACCCACCGACTCAGCGGTTTTCTGAAAAGAAAGGTCCCTCTTGAAGGAACCGACCGCAAATTGCCGCTTTGTCAGCGGGAATGACACCCTCAAATCATCCCCCGCTATGGTTCCTTCAGGCATCTCCTTTCGCATCTCAATCAATCCAGTGAAAGGACCCGATCTGGCCGGGGATACGGCGCCGAATTTGCGACAACTTGACAGATTCGACATCTGACTAGGTCGTCCCGGAGACAAACTTTACCCAAGACCCACACGGCAGTTCCTCCGTGCCCGGGCGGCCGGCGAATATGATCTTGAGAAATAACGTCCGCCACCCCTGGACCGACCACCCCCCACGACCGACCACTTGGGATTTTAATATGTAAAAAGAGCGTGTGAGCCTCAGGCATCACGCGTTTTTGTATGTGGTGGTCGGTCGTGGGGGCGTGTGACAAGGGTGGAGATCGGAGATCGGAGATCAAGGTGGCAATCAACTCAATCTAGGCGTCGATTGAGTTGCATCAGGTGGCACTGTCTATTAAGTGGCACGTGCACGCCCACACGGTGCACAGAGTGATCTTTTGTCCACTGGAGGAGTGAGTATGATTGGATTGATTGTTTCCCTGCCGGAGATCGGAAGCTAAGATAAGAGCAAAAAGCCGACAAGCTCCCGGGGTAACGTCGGTCACCCCTGGACCGTCCACCCCATGCTTATTGCGAGCAAAATGGAAAACGTGTTTATGCTTAGAACCCGTTTGTCATGCTTGAATCGGATTCCACGGGTCTGTTCTGCTGTCGACTTTTCATGTGGTTGCTTTCTATCCATCCAACTTATACCTAAGCCAATGACTAAGCGGTGTCAGCTTTTTGCGAGTTGGAAGTGATAGCTCCAACAGCCCAAAGGGTTTTTGGTATTAAACCCTCGGCTTGGCTTCTCCTTGCTTTCGCTTGTCTTCAGGAAAGAGCTTTGACATTGTCGTCCTTTCACCCTTTTTGGTATTTGGCCATTTTTCTTTTAAAGGCAGCTTTGTCGATTATTTCACGAGTGGTTACGGCTAGTATCCTTAGCCACGCGGACAAAGGTCCATCATCCAGACATCCACCATGAACTCAGACAGTAGCGACACCCAGAGGGTCTACGACCAGACTCCTACGAAAGGTCTTGAGTGCGATGATTCCGACTGGGCGCTGAAGCCCAATGTCGCCGCTTTCAAGCAACGCGCCAAAACGTCAGGCTTCCCTGACCGAGAGCTTGGTGTGACCTGGCAAAACCTGAACGTCGAAGTCATCGCGGCCGATGCGGCTGTCCACGAAAACGTCGTCTCCCAGTTCAACATCCCAAAACTCATCCAAGAGTCCCGGCACAAACCCCCTCTTAAGGCCATTATCGATAATAGCCATGGTTGCGTCAAGCCTGGAGAGATGCTACTCGTCCTCGGTCGACCCGGCTCTGGATGCACGACGCTCCTCAACATGATTGCCAATAAGCGACGAGGATACGCCACTATCTCTGGCGACATTCACTATGGATCCATGTCTGCTGAGGAGGCCCAGAACTACAGGGGCCAGATCGTGATGAACACGGAAGAAGAATTGTTCTTTCCATCCCTTACTGTTGGACAAACCATAGACTTCGCAACCCGACTCAAGGTGCCCTTTCATCTCCCTGACGGCGTGACCTCTAACGAAGAGATGAGGATTGAGATACGAGACTTCCTGCTTCAATCTATGGGCATCGAGCACACCTATGACACCAAGGTTGGCAATGCTTTCATTCGAGGTGTCTCAGGCGGTGAACGAAAGCGGGTCTCAATCATTGAGACCTTGACTACACGCGGTTCGGTTTTCTGCTGGGACAACTCCACCCGTGGTCTGGATGCTAGCACGTGAGTATTTTCACGAGTAATAACGTTTTGCATATGATTACTGACCTCGATCCAGAGCGCTAGAGTGGGCCAAGGCCGTTCGAGCTCTGACAGATGTGCTTGGCCTTGCCTCCATCGTCACACTTTACCAGGCTGGCAACGGCATCTATGATTTGTTCGATAAAGTCCTCGTCCTTGATGAGGGAAAGGAGATTTACTATGGTTCTATGAAGGAGGCCAGGCCTTTTATGGAGAGTATGGGATTCATTTGCCAGCATGGTGCTAACGTGGCCGACTACTTGACCGGTGTCACCGTCCCCAGCGAACGAGACGTTCACCCCGACTACCAAAACCGGTTCCCACGAAACGGCGAGATGCTTCGAGCCGAGTACGAAAAGTCCCCGATCTACAAGCATATGATAGCGGAATATGACTATCCGACAACCGATCTAGCCAAAGAGAGAACGAGGCTGTTCAAAGAGGGCGTTCGACAAGAAAAGGACAAGAAATTACGGGACAACAGTCCCATGACGGTTGGCTTCGTCCAACAGGTCAAGGCTTGCATCGCACGCCAATATCAGATTCTGCTTGGAGACAAAGCCACTTTCATCATCAAGCAGGTGTCCTCCATTATCCAAGCCCTGATTGCCGGCTCTCTGTTCTACAACGCTCCAGATACCTCCGCCGGCCTGTTCCTCAAGTCCGGTGCCTGTTTCTTTGCTATCCTCTTTAACTCTCTCCTCTCGATGTCTGAAGTTACCGACTCCTTTACCGGGCGTCCCGTGCTTCTCAAGCACAAGTCGTTCGCCTTCTTTCATCCTGCGGCATTTTGCATCGCACAGATTGCGACTGATATCCCCGTCATACTGTTCCAAGTCTCGACTTTCTCCTTAATCCTTTACTTCATGGTTGGCCTGACTTCAACAGCTGGGGCTTTCTTTACCTTCTGGGCTATCCTGGTTGCTATTACTATGGTAAGTTCCTGACAAATAGAAGTTTCAGGGTCCTAGGCTGACCAATTTTCTTTCAGTGCATGACTGCTCTATTCAGGGCTATTGGGGCTGGCTTTAGTACCTTTGACGGCGCTTCCAAGGTCTCGGGTTTCCTCATCTTGGCGACCACCATCTACTCCGGCTACATGATTCAGAAGCCTCAGATGCATCACTGGTTTGTGTGGTTCTTCTGGATCAACCCCATGGCTTACGGCTTTGATGCGCTTTTATCAAACGAATTCCACAACAAGATTATTCCATGTGTTGGACCAAACCTGGTCCCTAGTGGGCCTAACTTTACAAGCGAGGAGCACCAGGCTTGTGCCGGCGTGGGTGGAGCACGACCTGGTCAGTCTTTCGTGACTGGTGATGACTACTTGACCTCTCTGTCGTATAGTCATTCTCATCTGTGGAGGAACTTGGGTATTATCTGGGCGTGGTGGGCTCTTTTTGTTGCTCTTACTGTTGTGGCGACCTCACAGTGGCATTCATCGTCTGAGGATGGCCCTAGCTTGGTCATTCCTCGAGAGAATGCTCATACTACGACTGCCCTCCGCCAAGCCGATGAAGAGGGCCAGGTTGGAGAGAAGGAGAAGGCCATTAGCAGCCGCGACGCCGGTGTCATTGCCAGCGATGTTGTGGCCAGCAACTCAGAACAAGAGGATCTCGTTCGCAACACCTCGGTTTTCACCTGGAAGAATCTTACCTATACTGTCAAGACGCCATCTGGAGATCGTATCCTGCTGGATAATGTTCAGGGTTGGGTTAAGCCTGGCATGCTAGGCGCCCTGATGGGAGCCTCTGGAGCTGGAAAGACTACTCTCTTGGATGTTTTGGCACAGCGGAAGACCGACGGTACTATCCACGGTTCGATTATGGTGGATGGTCGTCCCTTGCCAGTATCTTTCCAACGATCCGCCGGATACTGTGAGCAACTGGATGTCCACGAACCTTTCGCGACCGTCCGTGAGGCTCTCGAGTTCTCTGCCCTCCTGCGACAAAGCCGCGACACGCCTCGGGCAGCGAAGCTAAAATACGTTGATACTATTATTGACCTCTTGGAGCTTCATGACCTTGCAGATACCCTTATTGGAGAAGTCGGCGCCGGCCTGAGCGTTGAGCAGCGCAAACGTGTCACAATTGGTGTTGAACTGGTATCCAAGCCTAGTATTCTCATCTTCCTAGACGAGCCCACTTCAGGTCTGGATGGCCAGTCGGCTTACAACACAGTAAGATTCTTGCGTAAGCTCGCAAGCGTTGGTCAGGCTGTTCTTGTCACCATTCATCAACCTTCGGCCCAGCTCTTTGCCCAGTTTGACACGCTGCTTCTGCTGGCCAAAGGTGGCAAGACCGTTTACTTTGGAGATATTGGTGAACAAGCCAAGACGGTTAAGGAGTACTTTGGTCGCCACGGTGTCCCTTGCCCCAATGAGGTGAACCCGGCTGAACACATGATCGATGTTGTCTCCGGGCATCTGTCCCAGGGCGAGGATTGGAACCAGGTCTGGCTTTCGTCTCCCGAACATAACGCTGTCACGGAGGAACTCGATCGAATCATCTCCGGCGCTGCGGCCAAGCCTCCTGGTACTGTCGATGACGGCCACGAGTTTGCGACGAGCATGTGGGAGCAGATCAGGCTTGTGACACAGCGCATGAATCTGTCTCTGTATCGCAACACCGACTACGTTAACAATAAGATTATTCTGCATATCTCATCGGCTTTACTTAATGGATTTACATTCTGGAATATTGGCGGATCTGTCGGAGAGCTTCAGCTCAAGCTGTTTACGATTTTCAACTTCATCTTTGTTGCACCTGGTGTCATGGCGCAGCTCCAGCCTCTGTTCATCCACCGCCGCGACATCTTCGAGACACGAGAGAAGAAGTCAAAGATGTACTCGTGGGTTGCTTTCGTGACGGGCCTTATTGTCTCGGAAATTCCCTACCTGGTGCTCTGTGCCGTGTTCTACTTCGTCTGCTGGTATTATACTGTCGGCTTCCCGAACAACGCTGAGCGCGCTGGAGGAACTTTCTTCGTCATGCTCATGTACGAGTTTATCTACACGGGTATTGGTCAGTTCGTCGCCGCCTACGCCCCCAACGAGGTCTTTGCATCTCTGGTCAACCCTCTCCTCATTGGTATTCTTGTGTCATTCTGCGGTGTATTAGTGCCATACGAACAAATCCAGGAATGCTGGCGATACTGGATCTACTGGGCGAACCCCTTCAACTACCTCATGGGAAGCATGCTGGTCTTCGACATCTGGGACACCGAAATCAACTGTGACGACAAGGAGTTCGCGCGCTTTGATCCGCCCAACGGCATGACTTGCGGCGACTATCTGTCAGACTACCTTGAGCAGGGCATGGGCATGGTTACCAACCTCGTCAACCCCGACGCAACATCTGAGTGCAAGGTCTGCTCGTACACCAAGGGCGAGGACTACCTGCGCACCCTGAACTTGAAGGAGTATTCGTATGGTTGGCGTGATGCCGGCCTTGTGGTTGTCTTTGCCGGTAGTTCGTACGCTTTGGTTTACGTGCTGATGAAGCTCCGCACCAAGACTTCTAAGAAGGCGGAGTAAATAGCAAACTTGGATCTTAGATAATATCACTGAAGAGACTATTAGAGATTAATAATTATAGACTAGTCATCATAGACTAGCTTGAGTAATAGAGGTTTTTGTGTTCATTTTTGTCTCGATAAGACGTGCCTTTCCTGGTGATCATGGCGCTACTGTGGCTCGATGAAAAGTGACTTTGCGAGGAGCTTTTTCTTTTCTGCAATGTTTGGCTAGATGATGCTTCGTCCTGTGTGTCAAGTATTCTCTAACACAGCGTTGATGGTAGAGGAGGCTTGTCATTTCACCTGGGAGGCGAAGCAGTGCGAGACTCCGATAACTGGACACCCAATATCACGAGCGACGGTGAAGTTTGCACTCGGAACAGGCCGACTCCAAATGGAAGCAAGATACCGTGAGAGTGAATCCGATAAGGGGTGACCGAATGGTTAAGACTACATTAATGGCATCATTGACTAACTCACAGCATCTAACCTCGTGTCACCACTAACACCAGGACGCGCTCCAGCCGCCGCCGAAGCCAGGACACTGAACACTCGGGGGAATCAGCCACCAAGTTGCCTGCTACTAACCGCACGAATTCTCGCAAATCAATTACAGGACGAAGGGTATTGGCATTGATATTGCTGGCCCAGCAAATAAATGTGCCACGGCTGATGCCGTACGCCGTGGGTATAACAATCGCCTCACCTTTAAGGAGGGGGGTCAGGGATAGACTTACAAGACCAAAACGATGTTGACGTGCAGCTACAAGGAGAAGGTCGCAAAACGGGCGTCACAAACAGAAAACAGAAACGAAGCACCGGCGATGTGGCGTGTGCGGAAAGAAAGGGCATAACGCGAGAAAGTGTTAGATAGAAGTAGCAGTATCCTGAAATTGGATTCTAAGTTGACCTGAGCCGATTTGAATTTTTGTGGTTCGTTTTGCGTGTACATTATAGCGTGGTGGCGAGCTGCCTCATTCGCGTATCATACACGTTAATTAATCAAAACGTCTGTTGTGTTTTTATGCCTACTCTTATCTCAAGGGTTGGAATATTCTATTAACTCGATTACCATATACATTATAAATATAAATAATTTAGGTACATTATATTCTTCCATATCCAGCGTCACCCTTTTAGGCTCTTTAGGTAAACCACTTGCTTATTGCGCCTCCTGGTTATAAAACCTAAGGAGACTGAGGAACTGGCCTCCTCTAGGCGTGACCTAATTTGCTGCAGCAGATTCCTCCAAGTCAATTCCCCCTTAATTCCAACAAGTATTAGCGTTGTTGCCTCATTTATGCAGCCTTCCTCCGTACAAATCCGTAATTGGACGGCATACTATGCAGTCGTTCCTGCGCTTTGACGCCCTGCAAAACGGGATGCTGTTTTGGACATCACAATAAAGTGTTCCTCAGCCGTGGTTCCCTCGGGTTCAGTTGTGGCGTAGGACCGAACAATTGTTTCTTTTAGGGCCATGCATACAGTACATGCATCACAAGTGCCTACCGAGACTCAGCACCTCGCAAGTGGGAGTGAGCTATGCCCGATCGGTAGGTTAATTCAATTTCGTGTCTGTTGATCATTGCTAAACGCTTTACGGTTGCTCACAAGGCTGTCGGCTTTATAAGGGTTGATCGGATAATAGTAATATTTCCATGCCTTTCTGTGGGTTCAGGAGACATAGAGAGAAAAATGAATCTTTGTGTTAGGTGGAGCGCCCCCCATTTATATCCATCGTCGCCCATGACCAAATAACTGCCGCATGCTTAAGAAGTCGCTCCTTGTCGCAGGGTAGGCATAATCTTCACGGCCTCAGGAAAAAACCGTATTAGTAATCTAGCTATATGCTTTAAGTAATTCTGCGGGATGGAATACCCCGCACGAGAGACAACTCAAGAACAATCAATCAACACATTTTGCTGCTGCTCATCATATTCACTTTAACCCTTTAAGCACGCTCAGTGCGACACTCCTCAACTGACAAACGTGTCATGACGGAGCGCTGAACGCCACACAATAGAGGGCTCACTCGTTGAATGAGCATCTTATAACAATCTCCACCCGCTCATAACCATCTTCTACAAAGCGCTACAAGCTAGCTTGTTTACGGAATGGTTAGTCTCATAGGCGGGCA
>ONZP01000294.1:0-48688 GCA_900312805.1 Fusarium torulosum
ATAGAGCGGGTTAGGCGTATTAAGGTAAAGAAGTCTTATTGATAGCTGGTGAGCTAAAGTCTATGAAAGTACTAATAAATATGTTCTATATACTTGAGTGATCCGGTGAGGATCATGGTGTTCGTTGGATCACGGTTGCTCCTGGATCGTGGTGATCCATCCTGGTGGGTGATCCACAGATGATTGGTCAGTTGGTGGTCTGTTGTGAGCTGGGCTTGGTGAGTTCACCGTGAGTTCACATATGGGTGGGTCTAACGCGTGAGTGGTGTGAAATAGTGGGGTACACGTGATGTGTCTGACAGGGTCGTAACATAAATACTATAACTAAATTACTATAAGACACCTAATCATATAAGCTCCTAGAAGAAGGATGACCATCTTATAAATAAGATAGACCAGAGATCTATCGCTGGAGTGTTAATAGACCAGGGCGGTATGGTAAGCTATTATAGTCAGGAGCCTGAGCACTGGGGTTGCGGCCTTGGTATAGAAGTTTTAAGTTGCAAGGATCGATAGGGAAGGTCTGATCATTGTCGGTTCGGAGCAGCTCGCCGTGGCTAATATCATCGGTCCAGGTAGCACCAGAGTTTATCTTGCCGGCAAAGGGATTGCTCTCGGTGCCAGCATTAACAGTCCACTGGCCATCGAGGCTATTGGCAGTAAAAGAGCGGAAAAACCGGCCATTTTTACCCTTAGCCTCAACAAGCATTAGGTATTTATTCTGTCCCTTAATAGAGTAAACCTGAACGGCCTCAAAGAGGTTATCTTCGGTATCTTGTAGGATAATCTGGGAGTTTGATCCGAAGCTGCCGGGAAAGTTATTAATAGGCATGCTGGCACGGTAGATTCTACCATTATCGCCACAGAAGAATAGGTACATATTCTTGCTATCGCCGATAACAGTCTGATCAATAGGACCATATGGGGCGTTGGCGATCTCGCCGGTGAATAGAGGCTGAGGCTGTGACCAGCCGTTGGCGTTGGTTGGGTTGTTTGAAGTCCTGTATGAGAACTTGTGAGGGCCCCATTGATGGGCTAAGACCCAGATGCCCTTAGGCTTGAAGAAGAATAGAGTTGGGGCCACAGCTAAACCGGACATAGCGGTCTGGGTAGCAGAGCCTAGGTTGTTAAGATCCGAGACAGGGCTAAAGCCCATGGACTTCCAGCCACCACCATAGGCAGTGGCGTAGACTAGCTGTTGACCGTTGTAAGGAGCAACAGTAAAGTCCTTGAGGCTAACCCAGCCGTTCTGAGGCTGAGCAAGAGGGCCGCTCGATTTCCAGCGGTAGCTGGTAGGGAGGGAACATTGAGCTGAGACATCGCCGAAAGAAGCAAGAAGCAGTATGCTTGTAGCAAGCAGGTCTTCATTAAAGAACTTCATCCTGGAGGTTGATAATAAAAATGATAACAAGTGAGTGAGGGAATAAACTAAAAGTCCTAATGAAACAGTGGGTATATATACTTATTTACTGCATCCTACCTCGCTGAAGTCCGTCCCTACACAGGGACTAAAATCGCCCTTAATTTCTAATAGATATTATTTTCAGCGGGCTCGTATTGGAGGAGGAATTATATCCATAGTAGTACACTTCTACATTGTTTCTAAGGCATGGGTGTAGATTATCCGAAAAGAATGTTACCCTAAAACAAGGATATTTACAGTTTGTCCTTTTTAAACCACGGAGGCGGATCCGAGCATTGCGTTTTCAGATTAGTACAATTGGGTCACTCAGGGTATCGAGCAAGGATATGGGTACTCTTATATGTAACGTGACTTGGGCTCCCTTCCCGTTCATCGCGTTAAGGTTAGTGTAAATAGCTGGCGTAAATATAAGCCACTCGCTTTTACAAACTTAAAATCATAGTCTCTTAAATGGATTAGTCAGCAAGTGCAATAACTTAAGTCTATATTGCTTCTACTCATTATAACAAGCAGAGAATTTCTTGGTTTATTATATAAAACCTTAGTAAAGTTAATATGGTAGGTGTGATCTTAACCTTCCCTGTCTTATAACTGGCTGTCTAATTACCAGGTAACTCTTATTTTTAGGCTATTCTAATAAACTAATGCTCACGCTACTATCTCAGGCTAAGTCCACGCATGGAGTACACAGTAAGCTTGAATAAGCCTGATTTATTAGCATACCTGCTTATACGGTATTAGCCTATAGAGGCTAGTATGATACAAGCGAGAAACTCTAATTTGGAATTAGTATATTTAATATCCATAATGGTAAGTACCTCAAATTTGCTACTGCATAGTATTCAGAACTAATACCACTCTAGCCTAATTAGGTTATATGAATAACTCTGGGAACAGTACGTCATTAACTGGATTAGGCGACATCGGCTAGATTATTAAACGTTCTTAGTTGTAAATTGCAGACATTCTGCGGTGATTGAACACCGATGTATTTCAAATACTTAGGTTATTCCACCAACTGGACTTATCTTATTTGTCCTTAGCCCGACTAGTTCAAGCGCGATACCGCAGAGTGTAATCTAATAAGAGTATCGAAAAAGCGATGGACGAGAGCTCTCCATTAATAAATCAATCCCACTATTTTTATTCACTGATATATAAATACGAGTGCTTGTTTTGTATGTGATTCGCTAGTCTGGTAGTGTTCCGAGGTGCATTAATAGGGGCCGACGGTGGGTTAATACCATCAGGCTTTGATTGGAGTTATACTGAGTAAGATGTTATGGATGCGGCAGCTTAATTTACCCACTTACATCCCTGACTAAGAGCTTGAATTGGGTTTGCAGCTAAATTCTTCGATGCCACCTTTATTAGCGATATATTTTAGTAGTGGATGATCAGGAACATATAAACCTGGGTGTCTGTTAACTTCTGTCAACGAGGCCTTGGTGGATTGCGGCAAAGTGTTGCGCATCCTCACCCTCGACGAAATTAAGAGTATAGAGTGCTTGACTATTGGTGTAAGCTATTGTCCTCGAGGAACATGTCAAGGAGCTCGGGAGCTGCCGGTCAAAAACAGGCAAGGGGCTGTCTGAGTCATAGGGCAACATGACGTTCGACCTGGTATTTGCAGCCGAGCATGTGTGCCTAGGCCAGAACCACTAAGGGTGCCTAAGCTGTGTAAGTATGCCTTCACAACCTTGGACATTCTTGTTTCTTATGGCATTAGAGAATTTAAACTTGATCTCGCACCATGTGCAATGTTAATTGGACAGGCGATAACAAGGCCAAATCCAATAGTAAGAAAAGGCAGGGTCTACTCTATATTATTAAGATATTATAAATTTACTTGCTGCCTAATCTAAAGCATCGAGTACTTAGGATCTTAGTTAAAGAATGACCTTAAAGGCCTTAGATTATTATATAGAACTACAAGGTTAAGGGATAAGTTATATAACTAGTTAATATTATATTACTATTTTGCCTATAATTCTTATAATTATTTACAACCACTAAGATTAGATTGACTTACTCTTAAGTCTTAAATATATTTCCACAGTTTGAAAAGTAGCGCCGCCAAGTAACATTTACTTATACATAACCTGTAAATTATTTATAATATAGGCTCGATTACATCTTGTAGATCCGCCTTAATACTATCTTCCTTGTCTTTGTTTTTATCTTCGTCTACTATAATCTCCCGCATATTATTTACTTCCAGAGATAAGATACTAACTCTCCTAGTTAAGAACTACTTAAATTCGATTCTCCTATGGTTTACTACGATTATGTGCATCTTGATACTGTCGGTAATAGTGTTTTATAATATTATCCGCGCTATCTCTTGGGAATTAGTAAGGATTATATTCATAGCTATTCCCAATAGTATAATAGTATGAATCATTTTAAAACATGAGGTAATACTTAACTAAAAATTTAAATTAAATCTATTAAGAGTATATTATATCTTTATTTCAGCTAAATATTCCTAGTAGTCTGGAAAAGTCAAGGTATTATAAGCTTTTATACCGAGTTTGTTAGATCCGAAGCTTCAGTTCTTTGCTGTTAGTAATAAAAGTAAGAATAATATCCAGAGAGAAGAGAAGCATCGTAAAGTGCACTAGGTCATACTTATCATCCGGCTATTATCAAAGGAAATTAAGTAAGTAGCCTATCACCCATTAACAGCTTTTGCTCACTCCTCGATTAACATAAACAATATCGACCATAAGAGGCCTAGAACAAACACGAAGAGAGAAAGTCTGACCTAGAACTCCTGATTCATATCTCAGGTGCCGAGTTCATCGATACTAAGTCGAGCGCTGCTGTCCGCCCAGACCAATAAGCTGAGCATGACCTGACTCTAATGCAATGCTTCCGCTAGAATCCCCGTGTCATAGTGCAGCCTATATCAAGAACTGTACGACACGCAACACTTTCTCACAGATAGCCTTTCGGAGAGGGGTCTACTCTTAGAAATACGATAAACAGAACAGCCACTAGCCTTAGTCGTAAGAAACCATGAAAGTTTTGCAAAGTGGTGAATACCTATAAAAGCATGTTCGCATGTCCTATCATCTGCTGTATCAGTAAAGGCTGTGGCTATTGGCTTGAAGGATTAATTTGCCCCGGTACAGAAGCGCAAGAGTCTGTTTAATACATCTCCCCCAGATTATATCACTTATTGATTTGCATATGACGCCGAGTTACGCAAGCTTTTCCATTAATATCCACTTTTCAATTGGGGCATTCCATTTAACCTCGGCAATGCTGGAATACACCGTCGATCACGGTCACAGGTAATGAAAATCTTGATCTACGTAATTGACTATTTGATACACGTTAAGCAATCTAACCCAAACTTTATCCGGAGTTAAATAATCCTAAGTCCGTGCCCTGTTTATAATAAAGATAGTGAGGGGTAGAGAAAAGGCACTAGTTTGGGGATGATTCATGATGTTACCCACTTCGTAAGTGCCGTCATTTGGGTCTTTCTCAAGCTAAGCGAGAGAGTTTAGATAAGTAAGGATATATATTTAAGAAACCCAAGTCTTGAAGTCTGAAAATATTTCAGTTTCGTTTTTAATACAGAAAGTAGATACTCTATATCTCCGCGCTATTTTTGACAATATGACTACAGCCAAATTCGAAGGCTGGTTGGGCCACTCGCCTGAATGTGTCGATGGAAAGATGGTTTGGGGGGAATTTGAACCAAAGAAGTGGACTGAGGACGATGTCGACATCCAGGTCACACATTGTGGCATGTGTGGCTCTGACCTACATACCTTGAGGTCTGGATGGAGCCCAACTCCCTATCGTATGTGCCGCCCTTCGTCCCAGTCACTGAGGGCCTTCTCTAATTGGTTGATTTTAGCGTGCTGTGTTGGACATGAGATTGTGGGCAAAGCTGTTCGTGTTGGTAGCAAAGTTAAGGGTATCGAAGTTGGAGATCGTGTCGGCGTCGGTGCTCAAGCTCGCAGCTGTCTACAGCCTGATTGCCCTCAATGCTCTAATCAACAGGAGAACTACTGCAAACGTGGTAATGTTAGTTATTCCACAACTTCTGATAACCTTTTTCTACCCTATCGGCTCTTCAGGCTGGTTGCTAATTATAGTCTCAGGTTGGCACATACGGCTCTATTTATCCTAACGATGAGGGGAAATCATTCGGCGGCTATGCTGACTACAACCGTACTAATGGTAATTTCGTGTTTAAAATTCCAGATGGCTTATCATCCGCTTCTGCCGCGCCTATGCTATGCGGCGGCATTACAGTATTTGCACCTCTGAAGCACTACGGCTGTGGGCCAGGTAAATCAGTTGGTATCGTGGGTGTTGGCGGACTAGGCCACTTTGGTGTACTTTTTGCAAAGGCCCTTGGTGCAGATAAGGTCGTTGGTGTTTCTAGAAAGGCTGCCAAGAAGGATGAGGTTATACAGCTCGGAGCTGATGCCTATATTGCAACTGATGACGATGACAATTGGTCGGAGAGAGAAGCCCAGTCTCTAGACATTATTGTCAGTACTGTTTCGAGCGCAATGATGCCCCTCGACGGTTACCTCAAGCTACTAAAAGTTGGTGGCACCTTCGTCCAAGTTGGGTATGTACACTGCAACCACTTTTTCCATATCTGCTTTGAATGATAGCTGATAGATTGATTTAGCGCTCCGGACGAAGGCAAACTTCCTCCCATTAACATCTTTACCATGCTTATGAGTGGCTTGAAGTTTGCTGGCAGTGGTATTGGCTCTCCAACTGAGATTAGAGAGATGTTAAAGCTTGCCGCTGAAAAGAATATCCACCCCTGGATTGAAACAAGGCCGATGGAGGAGGCAAACCAGGCTGTTATCGATCTTGCAGCGGGTAAACCCCGATTTCGCTATGTTCTGGTTAACGGAAAACATCTTTAAGTCTTGATCCTGGTAGAAGGAATGGTACTGTTGGTTAGGAACGTGTACTTCTATCGATTATGCATTGGCAAAACGCGAGAATCATAGCAATCATGCCATATGCCCAGCAGCCCTAAGTTGTGTTTCTAAGCGTCACTACAAGCCTAGATTTAATCGAGGCGCACTAGCTAACACTGCTGGACAAGCACAACCTCTGTAATATCTTGTCTATAGTCTTCGCAGTCCCTAGGATCTTATATAGATTGCAAGTCAAGTAGTTAACTCCACAATCCACTAGAGTAACTGAGAGATACTCTAATCATTCCTTAGCTATGTCAATAAAACATAATACCTTGAAGTAGTCAATATGGTAAATGTTAATATCTAACCTGCCGTATTTACTATTAAGAGACATAATATCTTCGCTACCGCCTGGCTTATATCCTATAATACTACTAATATATACCCAGTACGGACTAGTATATTACCTTGGTAATACAACCTATTATAGTATAAAGTGTTGCTATTCTTATAGGTAAACTATGGTTCCTTGTATTAGGCACCTTCCTGGTCACTATAGAAGGAAATGTTAATTGCTGTAATACTGGGGGCGAGACCAAGGGCAAATATGTAATATAATATCTTAATATACTTCCCTCTTTTAAAGGGTTAGTTAAAATAATCGAGAAGTAGTACTATAATAGATAATAGAGAGTTAAATTACTAGGTTTAAACCAGCTACTTATATTTATAAAGCTTCTTCTTACACTGTTACTAATAATATTTATGGTTATAATACTCTCTATGTAGTTTTAAATAATTATATAATTTTTTTATAAGCTATGCCCTATAAATAAAGGATTTTAGATAAACTTATAATTTTTAATTAAGCTAATTACTATGTTCAGGTTAAGTAAAGAGGTGTTAAATAAGCTTACTCTCTCGACTAGTAGTGGGCCCTAAAACCTTACAGTCTGCTATCGGCTTAATATGTTAATTATATAATCCACTCCGCTTAGCTACCAGTGCCCTGCATCTCAGTCAGGATGGGAGCGTTGTTCCAGACCGCTTACCATGGGTACATAGGTACCACCTTGGTTTCTACTCGTTGTAGATATCGTCAGAGGAGATACCAGTAGCATTTCAACCCTCGCTTATATAAAAGATATCCTCCCTGTGGAGAACGCTTTATCCCGGAATATGTGCCACTCATGGCCGACAGGGCTGCGGACAGAGAGGTCGATGGTATTGTCTTCGTCGTGTATGAACCGGAGGTTAGTCGGGTGGGAAGAGTAGTTAGTGAAGATTTAGAAGAGTTACCTCTGCGCATGGATCGGCGGCGCCAAGAGCGTCATACTGGGTGAGTTTTAGCGTCGAGTTAGCTACATCAACCACCTCTAAACGGGCCAAGGGATGTTAATGCAACCTGCTGATAGTGGATGGCATGACCGGGATCCACTTGAGGAGGTCCCTGCTTCCATAAACAGTTGGCCGAAAACGCCCCACATCTAACCAAGATCAGTAGCGATATTTAGCTAACTGTGGACAATGGTATTATGTTACCGTCAAGGAGGCGTTGTAACAACCTGGCCTAACAGACTGTACTGACCATGAGGCTCTTAACCTAAACCAAATAAGCCGTCTGTGAGTATGTTTTACCGGCATAACGCGGATTAGCTAATACTGAAATATTAAAAGCAGAGCGGAATTAGGTACTACGCTGTCGGGACGCAAGTGCCGTCGGCTTATGGTGAGATAGCTAAGAAGCCGAATACCAGTTAGTCAGGGTTTTTTTCTACTAAAACAAGCCTAAGCAAACCACCAACCAAGTACGGATCTGGCGGGTAGTGCAACATAGCCTCGCAAGCCGACTTCTTAGCTCTTAGACCAGGGGAGAGGGTGCTGGAAGTTCCGGGCTAGAGCCACTTTAATTTTCTTACCCCAAAGCACTACTTATTATCCTGTTGTTCTGCTTTTAACAATACTGAAAACTAGAAGCCCTTTGAGCACAGCAGTTTACCACGGCTCGGAAGTCATTTGGTTTTTAACCAAGAGCAGGAGCAAGTCAAGATGTCCGCAAACAACAGCTCCGCCGGAGAACTTCAACTGACGATTGGGGCATCTGTATTTACCGCTTCGATCCTCGACAACCCCACCGCATCCGCCTTTTTCTCTCTCCTCCCCCTAAACCTGCGAATGTCCGACCTCAATAGCAATGAAAAACATGCCGACTTACCTACAGCGCTTCCAACCGCATCAACCGACCCCGGCTTTATCAGGGCTGGTGATCTAATGCTGTACGGATCACGTACGCTCGTGCTGTGGTACGAGGACTACTCGACCACTTATACGTACACAAGAATAGGGGCTATTAGTGACTCTCAAGGGCTGATTGCGGCTATTGGAGAAGGCCAAATTGATGTTAACTTTGCGACAGAAGGCATCAGTGCGAATGACCCAACGCCTTCAAGTAACCGAACTAGCAGCGTCAATGTGAGCAGCTATGGCTGGCCAGCTATGGTCTTTTTATGCTTGATTTACGTGCTGACGTATTAATGCCGCAAGAGTTGTAAGCACAGGGCTCGACACACTGGGTACTGATAATGGGCTGACCGGGAGAAAGCTACGACCTCATAAGAATACAATCCGGGGATAAAGTTATCGGCTATAATGGACTATATATTAGCTTACAGTGTATAACTATAATCTTCAGATCCTTGACTGTCACTACTTTACACTTAATGGAGAACCTCCCACTGACCTAATACACTGCTTCACTAAGGAGGAAGAGGATAGCCTATAACCAACAGCGGCTAGTGCCGAACTTCCCTTATTCTCTGAGCTGACTACTCTGTATTCCGGGATCGAATATTATCACTGGTGATTCTCTACTGTTCTAACACTTTAAGTTTACTCATTTTTGTAGCCGCGAATCGCTTCTCCCAAGCATAGCGCTACCACTATGTAATGGTTGGGTTTCTAACTGTGTGAACCTGGCTGTAGGACAATACTGTTCGTGTGTAATCGGCGCCTAGTCTGTGCAATTATGGGTATAACATTGGATGGTAATCAATAGCGCGGGTTAGCAATGCTATCTTAATCCGGTTCTAATTAAAACTTAAAAGGCTATGAATAGCTAGACCAAGTGCATTTGGGTTTCTATATACTTAGTATTCTCTATAGGACTAAGCGAAAGAAAAGTTCAAGACAACAACTAATTAACACGTTTACTACTTCTCATCACATTCACACTAACCTTTAACCCTTTAATCACGTTAAGTGCGACAATATAATCCATACCTGAAACCACCTCCTTAAAAGTCGAACGGGCTGTCCTGGGCCAGATACCATCCCCGTAACTACCTCCGACCTGCTGGCACCGTATTATGGGTGAGGCTTATAACGTCGGCGTTGGAACGCCAGGGTCGCTCTCATCGCCCTTTTGCCCCTCTCCCTTCAATTACCTTAACCGAAGCATAGGCGTCTTTTCAAGGGAGAGCCTCGATTCTTCTGACCATTTTGTTATGGCCAAACCTCGATTACAGGACTAAGAATAAACATGCATATCTACTTCCGATACTCATAGAGCTGCAGGTTATTTAAAGGTGCATTGCGGGATGCCATAATAGGGTGCAGCATTATACACAGATAGATCCGTCTCTGTGTCTCCCACGGCACCGCCATCGCCAATATTAGGGTATCTACCGAGGGCACGATTGATTAATTGTCTGCTACACCCAGACACTTCAAGCATCACCACCTCCTAGTATAAGGGTGCGTTAGGGTAACCAATATAGAGCAGAGCATGCTATCTACACTTGGCTCTTAAGTTTGCTAAAAATACCTGAGGTTCTTCCGCCTACTTATACTTAATGGTCTCTGATACCTGCCGGGATAGACGAGAGAGCTTTAAGTTTATGGATTTGGGTGATAATTTGGTTATCCCTTCGAGGGTTATAGTCTTATATGGATGTCCTACTAATAGGGTTAGGCTAAGTCAAAGTGATAATAATATTTCTCAAAACCGATATATGCTTTGGATCCTATCCTATCTATACTAACTTAGATAGTGTTAATCTCTATAGAATCATTATAAGCATATCGAGCTATAGAAGGATGCCTGCTGCTTAAACTGCAAGAATAGCATATATATATATATATAATAAGTCTAATAAAGGTATCCCTAAGGTAGGAAAAGAAGAAGAATCAGATGTGTATGCAAGGTTCTATGCTATTGAAATTGGCGCCCCTGGAAGCCATAATGCTATCTATGATCAGATAAGCCCCCATGGGCCAAGCACACCTCACGAGGTCATTTTACAGGTTTTGCTTGAAAAAGCGGGTCAGACTGTCAAAGGGAATAAGCTCTACACGATCGTAGAGATCGACGTGGCCAGCACCAGGTACCCAGATCAGCTCCTTGGGCTCAGCAGCAAGCCTATGGGCCTCCTCACTGAATTCGCGCGAGTGGGCCTGGTCACCGGAGACGAAGAGGAGGGGTCTAGGCGCAATAGTGTCGATGTCGTTGAAGGGGTAAAAGTTGAGGAACTTGACTTGGCTCGAGCGCGTCGGGTGAGTCGTGGTGTTAGGTAAAGCGCCTGGGGGTGTGACCTCACCGCGAGTGGTGCGGTAAAAGTCGTAGAACTCTTGCTGAATAGCATCAGTAGCGTCCTCGAGCCTGTCCACAGTGCCGCCGATTAACTCGGGCTCCGCGCCCTCGGACTCGTTCCAGCGCTGTGCGGCGGCGGCATTTATAAGCTCCTTGCGCTGGGCCAGGGTCTGTGACTTTCGGAGGCCGTTACGGGTGACGGCGCCCATGTCATACATGCTCACAGTGGCAATAGCCTTAAGACGGGTATCAATCTTTGCAGCGCTGATGATGAAAGAGCCGCTGCCGCAGATACCAACACCACCGATGCGCTCACGGTCGACAAATCCTTGAAGGCCAAGGTAGTCGACTGCGGCGCTAAACGCCTCTGCGTAGTATTCGGCCGAAATGGCATTGCGAGGCTCGCCATCGCTACCACCCCAGTGGGGGAGGTCAATAGAGATGGTAACAAAACCCTGCTCGGCAAGCTTGGTGGCATAAAGATTGGCGCTCTGCTCCTTGACGGCACCCATGGGATGGCCAACAACGATGGCAGGAGTCTCGACACTGCGGCTTAGGTTGCGCGGGTAGAAGAGGTTGCTGGTGACGTTGGTGTGGTACTGGGTAGGGAAAGTGATGGGCTGGATCTGGACGCTCTCGCTGCGGTAGAAGTTGTCAGCTCCGAACGACAGATTCTGAGCCGTGGCGGCCATGGCGTTAACGAGCGTCGCGATGCCGAGGACAGTGATGCGGCCTCTATACATTTTGATGGCACTATGCTGTTGATGCTAGTATTGGCTAAACAAAAAGCGGTTGACTTGTAAAAGCGGATGTAGTGAGTATGGTGAAATATCGCTATTCGGGGCGGCTGGACGGCAAACTTATAGCCACTGCGATTCCGTTGGCCTATGTCATGGTTATCATGCAAAATAGAGGCTATACTCTGTAGGACCGAGGCCGCGCGTCGATTAATACCCTCTGGTGGGAAGACGTCACTATGCCAAGATGTGTGTTTATAGATGAATGAATCGAAGTTAGGTCATTCCATTGTTAAGGACAAGGGATAAAGGGCAAACTATGGCAAAGGCTTCTAGTCCAGACGTGCCGGCACTTAGACTAAGGTTGTGCCTAGTCGAACCACAAATTCTTCACGATTGGCTCGAATAGAGCCGAAAGTGCCCCGCCCCGAGTGGCAGTGTTATGCAAGCTGCTGATAGCTAATTATTTTAACTCATGACTAGCGCGTGTAAATTATTAGCGTTCCATTTATATTCCAGCTTAGTATTGAAGTACTAAAAACAACCCTTGACGTCGAGGACAAAGGCCAGGTTTTTTCCCCTGGGCCTGGACGGCTGACATAACCGGATGAGACAATAAAAAACCGAAGCCGAAGCCTCGAGCTGGTAACAAACCCGAGTTCCTGTGCCCGTAGGAGGCTAAGCCACGGTCGTTTCAAACGAGTGCCTTCGCTGAAAAATCTGCAGACTTATTTAAAAACATTTGGTTTGCAGTTTTTCTGTGATGTCTGGATTCCGAGTCATCAATATCAATAGAGCCGACACATTTGCGTTTAATAAGGATTGCTATGGTTCTAAACTCTTGGTGCCCACGGTAGAAGTTTGCCTAATTAGGCAGCAGTTTCTCCAGCATATTATTATCCATGAGTCTGGGACATTGGGCAGTAATAGGTGGCAAATTAAATAATAATATACGGTCCGTTTAGCTTTGAGATGGTTGTGCTCAAGCCATTGCCATTTAGTGGCTTTGTGATTACACGTTCAGCAGTGTTTAGTTAAATTACGCTAGTCGACATTTCTTGACTGGATGGCTTCCGGTATGATGTATCTGCATGACGCAGCCATCTTTGGGGAACCGGATAAGCGACTGGCCCCATCAGGGAAAGGCTGGACTGGCATTCTTGCCAGACGGGAACCGCAATAACCCAAGGTTTACCAATCTTGGGCCTAACTGTCTTTGGTGCTTGGTGCTCACGAGCTCTGCCATAGCACTGGGCGCGTTATGATGGTTTGATTCAATACATGCTAACGGGAAACAAGAAAGAAGCCCATGAAGAGCGAGTACTATCGTCTACCACTTGCTTACGCAGGCGGTTCTGAATCCGCTCATACTGCGGCATTCTCTACTAGAGCCATTACGGCAGTCTGCCTTCGTTTTGCAGCAGCCTCCATGTATGGTAGTCTTGGGGTTGCATGGGCATGCTCATGATTGAGGTTTGCTGCCCTAGTTATATTAGCAATGTCTTTTGTTTTTTGAGGTGCACTTCGGTTGTCCGGCGGGAAAGCCCTTTCTACCTATGTCTCGATAGTTTGGAGTCGACGGTGGGGTTAGTTTCGATACCAGTTGATCAGAATGTCAGGAATTGATTTCCCCGAAGCTATACTTTGTGCCTTCGTCCAACTTGGGCATATATTTTTGAAAAGTTAATGGGGGATCATGCGCATACCTGCCTCGCGGCTGTTATTAACTCTGTATAGAGATAAGAAGTCTAAACTTTCGACTCACCAATAATTAGCCATAGCAGGAGCTTCCGAACTGTGTCGGGATATAAGTTTAATTTAACTACCGATGGGTATAATACTTGCAAACTCTACAAACAACACGACCAGTACGAAGAGCATAAAGCCTATACCTAATGAGTCGGCAAAGTGAGAACTCTTTTTCTTCCACATAAACATTCATGACTAAGGCCCAACTAGTAGCGTAAATAAATGGTATTCTCTCCGAGCTATCGCAATCCAAGTCTGTATCCTACAGTCTATGATAACTAGATCATGTCTTTCCATTACCCTTGCGCCTTTCTGCTACGGCCTTGGCCGTGATAGCATTCTTCCCATATATTGTACCTCATGAACGCCTCAACAACCGGTCTACACCATCGATGCATTCCTTGAAGTCTGGCAGGGAGCGAGATGAGCGGCGCTGATGACCTGATCGTCATCATGGGCAAAGTGGCAGATTCTGGGCCACGGTCGGTTTCAACGATGTTCCAAAAGGGTGGAATATTCAGGGCCTGGGATATAAAGGTCCTGAATCCTGCGACGGTCCACAGCACAGCAAAGGTAATGGAGACTCTTGCCTTGGTAACACTGGAACGAGCTTTATGAGCGCCGAGTACTACTTTACCAATGGTAAGAAGAAGAGGGCTTTAGGCCAGAAGTGCGAGAGGGTGTCTCGGCTAGGCCTTGAAAATGGAAGCGTATATGATATCGCTGATATGTCTGACGCTGACCTTGAGGAACTGGTATGTTTGAGATTCAGGCCATGCTTTAAATAACCCAAAGTTAGCTAATAACTAGTAGTGAGAACCCCCATATCTACTCTTACCAGGCCTCTTATCATATAAGCTGTTACAATACTCTGTGTCGTGAATAAAAGGCTAACTACTCTATAGTTTAACCGTTGCAATAAATGGAACAATTGCAAAAGACATACCCGAGCATCCCCGCCTGCTTCGATTAAAGTAGTTAAGATGTGCATTTATAGTATTAACTTTATATAATCGAGTTTATAACTGTATTTATACATCAGAGGAGGAGTACGGGGGCTAGATATCTTATATCTTACATAGAATTTCTTACCGGATAGAAATACACAAATAATATTATTTTACTAAAATTAGTTGTTTTCTGTATTTAACTGTCTTGACCTATTATTACAGATCCGCGGATTATAAACTTATCTGCACCAGCAAAATAAAAATATTCTACCAAGGGAATAAACCCCTTATTTCTACTCTAAGTTAAAGTCCCACTTCTATAAGTAATACTCTGTCCCTATTGGCAGAAGGACATTTTCAGCTAGGTCTCGAACGTGTCTACCTAACCTACCAGGTACTAAGCTCCAAGCTAGACTCAATAGCCTCTAATAGTCTACTACACTATTTACGTGCAATTAAAGCCACTATATATAATAACAGAACTGCCTTTTATCTTTTCCATGACCTCTCTTACTTTCTACTCAATCTAAACTTTCTTACCGGCTTTTAAGATGATTGCTTTAAAGCACCTTGTTGCAGCCTTGTTAACGCTCACCTTTGAGCGGGTTACTGCAGGACCATGTCGACCATTTCCCATCAGCATTATTTCATCGTCTACGTTTGGCATATCTCTATCATCAACACTGACCATGCCTGAATCCACCGCCTCTTCTAATCCGCTATCCGATGCATCGACTGCTAGTCACCTGTACACCGAACCTACCACTAATGCTGCTGCAATCAGTTTGTCTACAAGCATCACCTTATCTTTCGAGTCTACTGCCACGGCCTCCACTACCTCAACAAAGTCTCAGGATATCATCATCAGTACTACTTCTGGTACAACGGCGGACCTCACAACTGAGGGGTCCCAGGGTACCACGGAAACTACTTCAAACGAAAAGACAACAAAGGAAATTACGACTGAAACAGCCACCCCTACAACTGAGGGATCCCAGGGTACCACGGAAACTACTTCAAACCAGAAGACAACAAAGGAGACTACGACTGGAACAGTCACCTCCACCACTGAGGAGACAACGAGTACAGGATACAAGACAATGACTGTTAGCACTACGACTGGAACTACATCAGAAGTAATCACCACTTCAACTGGAGCAGCTACTACTTCAGCTGCTGAAAGTACATCCGGACCAGCAACTAGTTCTATTGAAACCACAACTACTACCGCTGCCGCACCAGTCTCCACCACTTTCAACCTGATTATGCAAGGTGGACGTTCCGATGGAGTTGTTCTTCATTCCGATGGTCAATCTCTCCAACTCCGAACACCAGAATGCGCCTACCCATACCCTGCCACATACCCAGAAGCCGCTCTGAGCTATGATCAAGATACACAGCATCTTCTCATTGGCGAGAAGCCTCTCTGTGTTATGTATGATTCGACTGGTATTATTGCTGGTATATCTGTTTGCCGAGGTGTCCCGACAGGCCAGTACGCATATCTCACATGCGACCTTCCATCCAGTGGTGCTTTGGCATGCAATATCCCTGGTATGAAATACGATGGACCCTCTGCTAGCCTAATTGATCTGGGGCAGACCTGGAGTCATTTTTACTATCTCGAAGTTGCTAAGTCAAACCCTGGCCTGGGTTGGATTATTCTTGGCCGGGCAGGTCTAACAAGTAATGATATTAAATACCAGAACTTCGACCCGATTAGCATTATCACAAGGGTAGCGTAAGTATAAGATACTAGTACTAAGATATTTGTTTACTTTGTATATATATTCTACCAGTAACTAGATTTTATAAAATTTTTAATTTATACTAAGAGACAATTCAGTAGTTACTGGGTTGTAGCTTGTTGTGTGTATCCTTGAGCCTTATCTCAAGTCTGCGTGAGTAATAAAGTTATGGTTAGTTGTGCTATGCAAGGAAAAGGAGATTCCCAACATGGCATCACAGTCAGTAATTATACCGAGCTCCATTTCACTCGGTTTCTAACAGTGTCAATTATGTAACAGTGCTTTAATTCTTAGCAACCAACAACCAACAACCAACAACATGTTGTATTCAATAAGGGTCCTGGACTCGACAATAAGGCTAGACAGGGATCGAGCTCGGTCGCTGCCTCTCTGGAGCCGACTTGGCATGCTCTTGGCACCTAGAAACGGTCCGACGCTCTGGCCTTGTAATTTTATTTGAGGCGGTGGCCTAAACAGCCCCATTAAAATAACATGAGTGACACATATTTCCGCTGCAGTAATGATCACAGCATTTTCTTTATAACCGAACCGTGCCTTTCACAAGAAGGGGAGCTTTTGAAGACAGGACAGTCATTCTTTCATTTTCCAAAAGTCCCTCAACTTCTCTCATTCGCTATGCATTTTTCCACACTCATTTTTGCCCTGAGCCTCTCTTCGAGCGCACATGCTTTCACCGTTTACGACAAGGATCTTGCCAAGAAATACTACAGTGACAATGAAGCCTGCTTCAAGGCCCTGACAACCGATCTCAAGTGCAACGAAGTTGTCACCGAGTTGAACGAGACTGGTTGGCAAGGTTCACTCGAGGATGACAAGGACAATACCATCACCGATAGTATTTGCAGCAAGACCTGCCACCAATCGCTCCAGCAATGGGTTGCGGGTGTTGAGAAAAACTGCAAGGAAGAGAGAATCGTGCTAGCCGAAAGAATGCCGGGAGGCTGGAAACAACTTTGCGACAAGGACATTGCAGGAAGATACTGTAACGGTAAGTAACGTGACGGTTTTGAATGATGCTTGATACTGATTATGCTACTTAGATGTTATCGATACGTTCCCCGAAATGGATGAAGGCGAGGACTGGCCCCTCGAGTATGTCTGCGAGCCTTGTTATGTCAGACGTCTCTGGATGTTCGATCTTTCGGGGTACAGTCCTGCCCAGGGCCATTTCTTAAATCAACGCGACCGAGTCCTACAGGGATGTCCTGAAATAGCCAAGAAAGAGGTTCCTGCGACAGATCTCAAAGCAGAGGCATCGGAATTGACCAAATCTGCACAGGAGACTTCGAAAGTTCCCCAGACAGCCAACGGCGGAGTCAAGGCCACTGCATCTTCAGAGAGTATTCCAGCCTCAACAACTACTTCATCAACAGAAAGCACTACAGCTGCACCAACAGAGAGCAATGCAGCCGAGAGGCTTGCACAAGGATACTTGTTTGGCTATGGGTCTCTACTGTTGTTCTTAGGGATGAACATCCTCTAAGTTTAGTATTTGAGCTATCTATTTACTCTTTTCAAAGAAGAATTCAATTTCATGCACATCGGAGCGACCAACTATTCCTTCAGTGTAGAAAATTTAGAAAGCTAGCTCATACCAAGTACCGTCCATCCCTTGTACCTGTTCCGTGATTTTCTTTCTCTTTCTTCTCTGCCGAGTGACTTTATCAAAGAACTTCTAATCGGCCTTAGCTGTGAGCCCGAAAAGTAAAATTGAATTTGTAGTAAAGACTGAAAAGCATAAAATAACATGGAAATCTTAAGGCGATGCTCCGGTCCTATCTTAATTATCAGGAAGCAGGCATGGTCTGGTCATGGCTTGTGTATAATGCCCCAAATAATGCCAAGCTTTGTATTGGTAAGTTTAGTCTTCCAGCTTGTTAAAAATAATACTGAATAAATGGCTCTTAGATTGGAAGACTTTAGTTGGCCAGGTTTAATTTAAAGCCAGCTCACAGGCATAAGATCTTAGCAGTGCTGGGAAAGCTATTACTATAGTGCCACTTATCAAAGACACCTGCAAGTTCACCTCTAGTGACGTCGCGAGACAGAGTGCTTTGTCCAGTACCTATGAAACTATCTCAGCACTCTTCACCTTTACATTCAATATTCAGCTTACGGAAAGCGGCGTGAAGCAATCTGAAGCGATCTTTAAAGCAGTAGGCCATGCGATTATGCTAAGCTTACGCGCTGTTGCTGCCAGCTCCTCTATTGGAGGATGGAGCCTAGACCATACCCCTTACTTTGCGGCTTATAGGCAGGCTTATAGGTACTTGAATCCTGAAGCTATGAGAAGTCTTATCCAAGGTGATGTCAAGATTAGGGGTCTACTAGAGGGATTGCAATCTTGCTCTTCTTGTGGTACAGGGCTCGAGTTTCTTAAGACTCGAGTTGATAAGCAAGGTTGGCAAGGATCTATTACTAAGACAGGGCCTAACAGTTCGGCTCAATCGGCATTTATACCTAATACTCAGTTATTATTCAGGTGTATTGACTCGACTACAGTCCGAGGAGACTTTTAAAGTAGGCAAGGGTGCATAACATCTTGTTGCGCTATCTCTTCCTGCAGGAACCAATGGTAACCATTACATTTAGGGCCGCCAACAGCATGTTCGGTAGACTACACAAGGACGGTGCAAATATAAGTGCATTCCTTTTTGATATCATGTGATAAATGCTTCGATCTTCGTTAAGTTACTACTACGTCGTTTGGCCCATTGTTAGCTGTTTGTCAATGCGCAGTCGACCCATATTACGCCTAATCACGAGTTGCCGCATTCCACTTGTGGTCCAGCCATGGCACATCAGACGAGTATATGTCCCGGCTATCGCACCTTTGCCATATTTTTAGGGGCTTTCAGTTAATCTGTCCAGGGCTCTTACTGGTAGTGGTGCTGTGATTTAGGTATGTTTATGACTGTCACACTGGGTCTCGGGCAAATTAGTGGAATTGCAAAATCAGGCAATGCTATAGCGCATTCAGTATGAACACCAGCTGTTACTAATAAGGCTCGGTTAAAAAAGCATGGTTAAGAATCTTAATATATTAATCCCATACCACATGCCAAAACCAGATACTTTCCCAACTACTATTAAGCTTCCTCGGTGTAATCCCTTACTGGAAAGCATTACCTGCAATGTCATCTAATATCACTCTCGTCGATGAGTATCTTGCCAAAGGAACATGGAAAACCGCCGAAAATGCCAACTCAACCTACTCCCACCAGGGCCTCATGCAATACATATCCAACCAAGTTATCTCACAATACTGGCTTGAGAAGATCTACACCGACGAGATCCGCCAGTATGACAATGAAAACCGCTTCCACATCCACGATCTTGGCTTCTTAAGCGCGTACTGTTCTGGTTGGAGTATCGAGGATATTCTCCTCCAAGGCTTTGGTGGTGTCGAGAACAAGATCCAGTGCCGACCTGCCAAGCACCTCAATACTGCTCTCAACCAGATTGTTAATTTCCTCTTCACTCTCCAGGGTGAACTGGCCGGAGCCCAGGCCTTGTCCAGCTTTGACACGTACCTTGCGCCTTTCATCCGCAGAGACAATTTGTCATACACAGAGGTCTTCAAGTGTATGCAAAGCTTTGTCTACTCTCTCAACGTCCCTACTCGAAGTGGGTTTCAAGCTCCTTTCACTAATCTCTCCCTGGATCTCATCTGCCCAAAGCGACTGGGCGATCAGTGTATTATTATTGGCGGCGAATTGTGCACCGAGTCGACTTATAATGACTTCCAAGAAGAGATGGATGTACTCAATAAGGCATTTGCCGAGGTCATGATGCAAGGTGATGGTAATGGCAACATTTTCTCATTCCCGATTCCCACCTACAACGTTTCTGATGGAATTGACTGGGAATCACCTCGTTGGCAGTCAATCTGGGAGATGACAGCCAAGTATGGTGTCCCATACTTTGCCAACTTTATCAACAGTGATCTCGATCCCGAGGACTTTAGGTCCATGTGTTGTCGGTTGAGACTCGATCTCAGCAAATTGCACTGCAGAGTGGGTGGTCAATACGGCGCCAGTCCCTTGACTGGTTCAATTGGAGTTGTTACCCTTAATCTCCCCAATCTTGCCTATCGATCAAACGGATCCAGGGAGACTTTCATGGTCGAATTGACCAACACGTTGAGGGTGGCCAAAGACTCGTTGGAAATCAAGAGGAAACTCGTCGATGCCAATTCAAGTCTGTATCCTTACGCGGCTCACTATCTATCGGCAACAAAGCATCGCACAGGATCTCACTGGACCAACCACTTTAGTACTATTGGAGTGAATGGTATGAATGAAGCATTGGTTGATCTCCTTGGAAATGGAATTGACGCAAATAAAGACTTTGCTCTTGAGGTTTTGGAGCTCATCAAAGATCAATTGCAAGAGTTTCAGAAGGAGACGGGTAATCTTTACAATTTGGAGGCCAGTCCAGCAGAGAGCACCTGCTACAAGTTCGCCAAACGAGACAAGGAACTATTCCCAGATCGAGCGATACCAACCTTCTACACCAATTCGACCATGCTTCCAGTTGACACAACAGAAGATCTCTTCGAGGCGATGCGCCACCAGGAAGATCTCCAATGCTCGTATACTGGTGGGACTGTCTTCCACGCCTTTCTCGGCGAGCAATTGCCAAGCTGGAAGTTGGCACGGGACCTGATCAAGACCCTCACAGCGCGTTTCCGCATTCCCTATATAACCCTCACGCCGACCTTCAGTATTTGTCCCACGCATGGCTATCGTGTGGGAGAACAGCCAGAGTGCACAGCCTGTGGAGAGCTGACTCTGGTCTACTCTCGTATCGTTGGCTACTTCCGTCCCACACGAGACTGGAACAAGGGCAAATCAAAGGAGTTTATTCAACGAAAAGTGTACAAGTACGAGAGTGGGCTTGAACTGGACAGTAATGACATGCTGAAACAGCTGGAGAAACAGGTCGCTGCAATTGAAGACTTGCCTGTGGCGGGTTATATCAAGAGCACGCTTAGTGACTACCCTGGCAAGATGCAGGCGTCGATCATGTTTACGTCTCGTTGCAATTTGGCTTGTCCCTGGTGCCACAATGGCCCTCTTGTTCAAGGTGAATGTGACGACGTGACCCTTGTCGACGTTTTCCGCCACATCACCTCTACATCGCACAAATCTTTGGTCGTTTCAGGTGGTGAACCAACCATTCACAAAGGTTTGCTTCCATTCCTGAGACTCCTCAAGAGCGCCGACATTAGTATCAAGCTTGACTCGAATGGGACGTCACCTGAAGTGCTCAAACAAGTCTTTACAGAGAATCTCGTTGACTTTGTAGCAATGGACATCAAGTGTGCTCTAGAGAACTACAAGAGAGTTACTGGCCGAAAGGTGAAGCCTAAGCTTTTAGAAGCCAGTATTAATCTCATCAAGAGCAGTGGAGTGCCCTATGAGTTTCGCACAACGGTCGTGCCAGAGCTAATGGATATGGAGGATGTGTTTGAAGCGAAGCGCTTATCTGGGAAGAAGTTAACTGTGCAACGGTTCCGAAATGGCGGGAGTGTCTTGGATGGGAAGTTCAGGGACTCCCACGAACATACAGATGAGGAATTTAGTAGTTTACTCAGCCAGATAGCTTGAGCCCAATCGAACTTTTTATAATAGCAATATTACCTGATTATTTACGCCCCCGCTTCCACTGACATCACCCACCACAATCGCTACACAAAAGACTCCACTTAGCCAAGAGAAACAAAGGTCCCTTGTAGCCGCACACTGTAACCCGTTACCGATCGCCTTGAGAGAGGTCAAAGCCACAAGGATAGATGCAAGCCTTGGCATGTGTCTCTTCGCCTGCAGTATTATTCAGCACTGAAGAAAAAAGACTATTGCTCAGCGCCAATAAAGTTCGTCACCCAGCCAAGAAAATTATCACTCAATAAGCTAATGTTAGAAATTTCCAACAGCGGGGCCAAGATAAAGAAACAATCCTACACATCGGGCAGCTCAATTATTATGCATATCCTTAGTGTTGGCTTGGCACGTAGCATCACGGGCAAAGTCAGCGTAGTAATACACACTGACCTTCCCGATTCGAGTGCGATCTTCAGTCAACTTGCGAAAAGCCCGGACTAGTTTCCAAAGCTTGACAACTCCGCGATAGCCAAGTTTGCGGGGCCAATTGCGCAAGTGGCCTTGGGATCACAGAAGCGGGAACTACAGGAACTTATGTTGCAAAGATTGAGTATTTAAGCTGTTGGGAGCTCAGGTGTGAATTGGTATTATCCCTCTTTCTTCAGACATCATCACTTGACTGAACTGTCATATTCCATTATGAAGTTGACAACAGCAGCAGCTCTTTTGGCCCTTTCGCCTTTGGCCGAGGCTACCAAGGATCGCCGACCGCCTGTCAGCTCCAAGAAGCTTCAGAAGCTCATCACTGAGAAAGGGTACGCCATGGAACACTATGCCAAGATGCACATACTAACCATAACAGCTTGATGCGCAACTTGGACAAGCTCAACGAGATCGCATATGATAATGGTGGCAATCGCGCCTTTGGTCTTCCAGGTTACGCAGCGTCGGTCGACTTTATCTACAAGGAGATCTCCAAACTCAAGGGCTTCAAGACCTGGAAACAGGATTTCCCTGCCAATTTTACGCAGACCCTGGCAGCTGAGGTCACAGTCGATGACGAGACATTCAGGACAATCGCTTTGACATACACTCCTAGCACCTCTGAGGAGGGTGTCACAGCTGAGCTCGTCCATGGACCTGAAGGAAAGGACGCTTGTGATGTTGCAAACTACAAAGGCCTCGATGTGAAGGGTAAAGTCGTCCTTGTTGAGCGCGGTCTTTGCCCCGACCAAACCACCTTCGCAGGTAAGGTCAAGCCCGCAGCAGCTGCTGGTGCCCAGGTCGTGGTCCTCTACAACTCAGACGAGGCCAAGCTCACAGCTGGTACTCTTTCCGCCCCAAACCCGAAGGAGTATGTGCCCACTGGCCTTATCGACCAAGGGCCTGGACAAGCTCTAAAGGCCAGGCTTGACGCAGGAGAGAAGATTGAGGTGTTTGCCAAGATCATCCAAACGATCGAGACGCGCATTACTCAGAACGTCTTTGCCGAGACCAAGGGAGGCGACGGTGAAAACGTGGTCATGCTCGGGGCTCATCTTGACTCTGTCCAGGCTGGACCCGGTATCAACGACGATGGATCGGGAACAACTCTCATCCTCGAGACTGCAAAGGCTCTGCAGCACTTTTCTACCAAGCTCAAGGTTCGCTTTGGGTGGTGGGGCGCTGAGGAGAACGGTCTAGTAGGTTCTCGCTACTACGTCAACAACCTCAAGACTGCCGAAGTTGATAATCTCCTGACTTACCTCAACTTCGACATGGTCTCTCGTGGATTCTACGGCGTCTTTGACGGTACTGGCGAGAAGAAGGCTCCTGGTGGCCCTGCTGGGTCCGAAGTCATTGAGGATCTCTTTAGAGATTACTTCAAGTCTAAGAAGATTGAAGTCACCCCCGTTGGTCTTACCGGTGGGTCTGACTATGTTCCTTTCCTCGAGGTCATCAAGAAGCCTGTTGGTGGTCTCTTTACAGGAACTGGCCTGGAGCAGGATGCGTGCTACCACCAGGCTTGCGACAACATCACCAACCCCGTTCCCGAGACCTTGTACACCAATGCTCACGCGGCGGCTCATGTTCTCAGCAAGCTTGCTATTGATGGTGTCAAGCTTATTCCCAAGACACCTGCGAATGCAACTGTTGGGTCTATCAAGAGAGTCAGAGACGCAGCTTCAATGCATTTCCATGAGGTCAATGGTGTGGAGGGGAAGCCTTGTGATCATGACATTGTCTAGAATCATTGATAAATGAACAGATTAAGTAAAAGGTTATTGAAATATTTTTATCATTATAATATTTAGTGTTCGCCTCACATGTGTAGAGTGCTATATCTACCAGTTGCTGTTCTGGCGAAGCTGCTCCTCAGCGTGACGCTCGCCGTGGCGCTTGGCCTCCTCCTTATCTATAAAGTCTAGTCCTCGAGTCTCAACCTCCCGATCAACGAAAGCACCAATGGCACCGGCGAGAAACTCCTTGGCCTTGGCGTGGCTGTCTGGCTCTCCTACAGGATTGTCAGTAATCTGTGACCTTTGTTAGGAGCGTGTATATGGACTCACCATTTCGAGCAGAATGCTCCTCGTAGGCCTTGGCGGCTTCATAAGCAGCAGCGCCGCCAATGAGCTCGTGTGACCACTTGGCCTCGTGGGGACGCTGGGTGACCTCTTCGTAGGCCTGAGCAGGTTGAGAGTCATCTTCACAGTGGATTAGTTAAGCTACAAGGACAAGGGTAACAACGAAAGAACTAACCATCGAACCAACCCATGATGAATATTTTGTATAGGTTAAGCGTATATGTTACTTGATGTGGTTTAAAAATATGTTTAGAGTTGAGATGTAAAGTGATTGAAGTACAGACTGAGCGTCGTGGAAAGCTGGCACTTTATACTTTCAAGGGTTCAAGGGTCCTTTAGCCCAGGCACATCTATCTGTTCTATACTTGGAACAAGATTAAGTCCCTGAGACGAGAGAGTTTCGGCACGTTCCTAGACAAAAGCACTAACGATGACATTGCGCATAGCTGGCGTCGATCACCTGGAGCATATCGGATCTCACGGCTCATTCCTCGCGCTCTCGGCACTCTCTGCCGTGTTTGTCGGATAAGCGGCGCACGGAGTATACGTAATGTCGAGTGCTGACGCTCCAACTCCACCAGAGCGTGTCGGTCACTTAATTGGACTGGACTGCGTTAAGTATGTCATAGTGGTTTTATTATTAAAGCTTCTGCGGCTCTCGATAGCAAGATGCCGTGTTTGCCGTGTGGCCTTGTTTATGGTTGACTTGTCAGCAAGGTGCGTAATGAGCTAATAGCTAACTAATGCCACTGGTTTCAGACGTGGCTAGGGAGGTTTCCACTTCAGCTGTGAACAAGTGCAGTGCAGTGGATTTACGATTGAGTGGTCGTCACCATCTCCCTGGATGATACCCGCTACCAGGTAATCCAGGCGATTGCGTGATTGCTCGTGGTGGTTCTCAATTGACTGTAGCAGACAATGCATTTGGACTCGAGTTGGCAAAGACACCTTTGTCTACAGGTCCATCTGCAAGGCCTGGACTGGGTCTCCAGGGCGCCACAGTGGTTAAGCCCGATCTAGAAGCGTCGCCAATGACCTAATTGGCGACGCTTATATCCGTGCTGGGCGCGAGGTGATCTGGGGATGAGTGCGCATTGGCTGATGCTTCGAGAGTTTGAGTTCGATAATGCATAAACCCGTAGACGTAATTATCCAGTTGGAAGACCCTGTAATTGAGCTTGTGCCGCTCGCTGGATAACTCGACGCAGCCATGGCCAATACGTGGCATTGATCCACTCTCGCAACAGCTGTAAAGACGCAATAATCTGGTAGATGCCAAACATGTCACCCGTCGAGCCAAGTGATGTCTCTGACCATATCACAATCCGAGAGTCTTGCCGACTCGCGGCGATAAAGTTCCACGTATTTCCTTGGACAATCAGACCTGGAAGAAACCCGAGGTCGTCCACCGACGGCATCCTCTCACCTTCATCGACAGGAATCGCTGCACCAGCATCTACAAGTCGTTGTAGAAGAGTCAAATGGGCAGTTAAGAATGTTGCGACTTGTAGATTGGCAGTGTCCAAGCCTTCACCGGGACGCTTAGTCTCGATGGAGATGGCAATGGGGTTGCTTAATAACGACAGGTCATCGGTGGGGTTGATTGACAATAGCGGAAGCCGAGCACGAACAGTATCGACCATGCTGGCAATGTTTGTATCGATCGTGTCGTAGTGAGGGTCGAGGTATACGCAAAAGTCGATCTTTTTATCAGGTGCGAAGCGGATGCGGTAATCGGGAACGATAGAAGCTGTTGAACTGTGTAGATGTTAGAGTCTGCAGACATGGTAAGATGAGGTATCGTTAACACACCAGTTGGTCACGTTGACCAAACGCTGGAACGCGCTCTTGACTCGAGGCCGAAGTGCAAGGCAGAGCAACGGGAAGTGAACCTCATTATTCCACGCTGCCTCAGACCGGCCCATGCGGAGACAATCAGCTGCGCATTCGAGTATGTACAGCACATCTTCAGGATTGGGTGTTGGTCCCAACGCGTCCCGGTGAGACGAGCAGCTGAAGTCTTTGTCTTCGTATATAGCAGCCATATCAGGATGGAATGCCCGTGCAGCTGCTTCGTCGGGTATACTCGCCAGGCTGTTGACGCCGAGTATTCCCCTTCCGCGACCGAACTGTAGGAATTTCGTGCGCAGCTGGGCTAGAGCTGGAGGCAGTCCTGAAGGATCTGACATGGCGCGGGTTTCAACACCTCGACTGGACAAGGCCATGGCGGCCAATTGCTTGCGTGGTGATGACGCCCCAGAGCGTCCACTTGTGGCAGAGGACGTGGACGAGGCGCCGCTGGGGAGATGGACACGCCTCAGAGGTTTTGGAGTCTCTTGTTCAGCCGCATCATCATCATCTTGTTGTATATCGTTCGGGCTCGGACTGGCTACAGCGCCCGTGGTCGTCTTTCGTTTCTTGGCTGGTGCCATTTCGGCCTTGGAGGACACGGGGGAATCGGGAGGAGGGGTCGGATGCGTTGAGAAGCGAACAGCAGGTTTTGTTAAGGGTTTCTGGGTATGGTCGAGGCAATCATCGCTCGTTGAGCTGTGACTACGATGGCGCTTTCGGGTTCTGGGTTGGATCGCTTTTGGTGGTTTTGCTAGATTCGCCTGTTGGAGGGAATCTGGGTCGTCGTGAATATTGCGCAGCCACGAGAGGATGTCTACGGTCATCTCGATGAGTTTGGGTGCTTCAGAGAGTTGCAGAAGCGTCGATTGCTTATGGCGTTGGCATTTTGCGTGTTCTTGGATGATGTTGTACTGGCAAACACCAAGGCTATCTCTGGGATTGAAAGAGCATGGGAATGTTGACTGGACAACCGCCCCACTTTGTCACCACACGCGCTCATACTTACCCTGTAGCGTACAGCAAGTTGTATTTATATGGATATAATACCTCTTTAATAATTCTAGTATGCTTAAGGGCTTTGCTATTACTATAAGAATTATCTACATAATTCCTATTACTATTAAGCGAAAAAGTCCTACTCAATCGTCTTCGTAGTTATTCATTCCAACTGTTCTAGCACGTTATCGCAATCTCATTATATAATAAAGGGTTTCCAAGTAAGATAATCAAGACTCTATCTCATTTGCCACAGTTTTCCATCAATACATAACGCGATTTTACCATGTATAATCCTTTAATTTTACTAATATCCCGGCTTCAACTTGCTCTGTGACTTGGGATTGTCGACAATGATGGAATCCCACTCGTGGTACTCCGTAAAAGTTCCACAACGCGTCGTGGATCAAGGTTTCTATGACGTAGTGGGCTTTAAGCTCCATGTGCTGCGCCGCGTCAGCAATACGGTTATCACACCTTTAAAGAACTACTGAAATAATGGCGGTCAATCTTGTCCTACTAATTAAACATATTGCACGAGTACCCCGTAGTCGCGGAAATAGTAGTAGTAAGCCTTGTGTACCTGCGTGAACCGTAGTCCCAAAACGTCAATTGAGGCTTGGTGAACTGCCAGAGTTTTCGTTGTCTACTCAACAGCCTAAAGTCAAACCACTTTGCTTCTGTTGCACTACATGACACGCTTGCCGGCTCTTCTCGTGCACGTTCGGGGGCGACTAGTAGAGACTCGTCATGAAGTTAACAGCACTGATGAGCTGTGCAATTGCGGCATTGTCAAATGTCTCTCCAGCCAAATCAGACAAAGTCCAAACAATTTGCAACAACCAAAGATTTGGCGAACTTGATGATTCGCTCTCATGTCAGTTAATTGCACCCACCATGAATTTCACCAGCTGACAATCGTAGATTATCCAAATGCATGGAATAAGAAAAGTCCCAAGAGCGGCTTTGTATGTATAAAGGTAGACAATAGCACGCCTGCATTCGACGCGATATGGAACTGGGATAAAAACATCCAAGATGTGCATTCCTTTCCCTACGTACGCTTCAACCACAAAGACCTTCCTATACGCCTCAGCAATCTCAAGTCCATCCGGCTGTCCACAGATTGGATGTACAGCCCAGGCAGTCCCAGCAATTCGCCACAAGACTTTAGTAGTACGACATGGGCAATCAACAAGGCCAAGTTAGAGAGTGAAGGAGTCCAGGCCAATGCCGCGTGGGACTTTTTCCTCGACGATGATCGGAACAGAACACTTTATCCCCAAGCTGCAGCTATTGAGGTTATGGTATGGCTGGGACGCGTGGGGGATCCGTGGTGGCTGGGTCGAGAGAACAATACTATTCTCTCGAATCTGACTCTGGGTGAGACAGAACTGTAAGTCTTTCACTCTTCCCTGGGTAGCAGATTTTAACCAGAGTAGTTCATTGTTCTACGGTCGCAATTCAGGCGGAACGCACGTCTTTACCGCCGTCACTCGTGATAACCAAGATATTTTATCCTTTGACCAAGATTTTTATCCACTCTTTAAATACATCCTCGAGCAAGCACACAAGCACATTGACACACCACAAGACCTACCAAAGGACCCTTGGCTGGGAATTGTCGAGTTTGGCACAGAGACTTGGCTCTCAAATGGCAACGTGACATTCACCGCTGCTAACTTTGGGATGAAGATTAGTGGGAATGTAACTGAGAGCGGCCACAACACTACTCATGGGGATGGAGACGGCAAGGATAATAAGGGTGACCATGATAAGTCTGGAGGTGGAGGCGAGGAGGGCAATAACTCGACGGATTCGTCTAGTAAGGGCGACGAAGAGGATGATGCGGTGCGTTTAAGAAGCCAGTCGATGCTGGGCTATGTTGTGGCAGCAGCTGTTATTGTCAGCGCTGTAATGTCATGAGGGATGGGTATGGCAAAACAGTGTACTATGGATGCAATTGAATTGTCTTTTGTTAAATTTGACTTTATATGCGATAGTTGTCTGCTTTGCACGGGTAGTTTCAGAAACCTATCTAAGCAGGTGAACACAAGCTTTTAAGAAATAACATACTCCCCCAAGTATTACAATTCTTCCATTATAAATCCTTTGCCAGCATCTTTCTAGGGCTTAGTTGTAGTGGTTGAATCCTACTCGTTTAAGTGCTGGTGGGTCTGGCCAAGATTAACAACGCTTAAATACCACTCATTCCACGATTCCCTCACCTACATTCAACACCACTCACCATGTCAGCACCCCCTACCGAAAGTCGTCTTTGGCGCGCGCTTTATGCGCTCCCATTTCTGGGCATAACAGCTCTCATGACTCGAGCGTTTGCTATGGCCCAGCCAATCGGGCCTGTTATTGAAAAGATGGTTCAGACGTCGAGATTTACAGCCCCTGGAGTTGAGGTGCCGCTTATCACGAAATTCTATGGAGTCCCTGTACTGGATGATATATTTGCTGTTGTTACGATTGCTTTTACCAATTTGCAGTTTTTCATTGATGAGAAGGCGTATTGGCAGTCGTTGGTATTCCTAGCTGACTTTGCGGGTATGTATGCTGTTATCTTGATTGAGGCATTTAGACCTGGAAATGACTTCTTTATAAGCAAGTTGTAAGTATAACTGTCTATCCTCTGTATGCTTCTCTAACATTTTACTAGCCCCACTGTATTCTTGTTTGTATCTCAGATGATTGCCATTGGATGCACTGCCCCCATCTTCTTCTTTCTATGCTACATCTTTACGCCTGCGTATAAGCTTACCACACCGAGCCTTTGCCGCCCTGGCGTGGCACCATGCATGGCTCTTCTGCCCACGATTGTATTCGGTTATTACGCTACACATTTCCCTTCTTACTTTCACCCTTCACTTGAGGCCAGAAACTGGTGGAACTGGATCTGGCAGCTCTTCCCAATCTGGGGATCGATAATTATATTCATCCTTTCTAAGGTTATTCCTCAGTCAGATGGCCAGTCTCCAAAGACAGCCAAACAGGGTCTCAATGCCCTCCGACTCACAATTGGCGTTGTGAGCATCGTCAGTACAGCAACCTGGTGGTATACACTTGCAACAATGAAGTACTCTATTATTGAGGTCTTCGTGCCACAGTACTTGATCAACTTCCCCCATGACCCAAACGAGGGGCTACGAACTGTTATCCAATTCGACTACATCTGCTGCTACTCAGCAGGTTTCTTATGGTTGGCCTACCACTTCAGAGATCTCGAAAATGCTGGGGTCTGTGGTATCTCATGGGTTCGAGCTGCGTGTGTTTCTACCGTCTTGGCTCTTTTGGTCGGGCCGGGAACCTTGTTTCCACTCATTTGGCTGTTGAGAGAAGAACTGCTGGTGGCGATGACAATTGAGACCAAGAAGTCCATAGAATAAGGAATGAACAGGAGCAAGGCGGCTTGAGAAAATGGTTGAATAAAAAGGGCAGTGAGGAGATGTGGGACTCCCGAAACCACTGTCTAACACAAAAGTTTTCTAGAGTATAGGTCTATTATAACCGAAGGATGGAAGCGATAACTGTGTTTTAGGTGGCATTATGCTTGCAGTATAATGTTCCACGGGCGGATTTGATAAGACCACTGAAGATGTGGCTATGGTGATGGTGCTAGGCAATGGAATTAAGACTGGGCCTGCCAAGGTAATAACCGACTTCGTTTTCTCGTGAGCAAAGCTCAGAATTATCTTATGAGTCAACATGCAGTCATCTGCAAATAAGACCAGTTACGCAAGCCTATCAAATGCACCAGCAATGACTCTGTGGATAATTGTATAATTAACTTGGCAACTAATTTATTTGAAAAATACTTGCGCCTCACTGTAATGCCATAACTCATCCGAGTGCCGAGGGCCAGTATTGTCCTAGCGCCATGGGAAATACGCCCCAGCCAATAAGCACGTCGAAAATTAACTCCCCAAGGAGTAATTGTCAGTGGCGATAGGGGCCTGATCCGCTGTCCGGTTGAGTCACAGCGAAATCCATTGGCTGTACCGGATATGTATGGCTCCTTGACCGCAGCAAACACAATGAGAGGCTTGCAATCAGGGACTTTCCTCGAATTTGGATTTCCGTAGGGCTGAACTCTGGTGCGTATTTATATCTGCTCTGGGACGTGTCTTCTGGGAGGTAAACAAGTTACCATCTTCACATTTACTGCCTGCACCGGCTCTTTACCATGCCGTCAATCCTCCAGGCCTCGCACATTCTCCACTATGGCTGCGCTTTTGCTGCTGTAATCTTCGCTTCTACCATCACTCTTGCGGATGCCATACGCGCCAGGCCCAGCAAAACTCCCACCCTTCGTTACTATGGAATATTTGCTATTGTTCTCCTTCTTCTTGCGTACCTGGGAGAGAGTATAACGACTATTGTTCAGCGGAGTGAACAGAGTCAAGAAGCACATACAGTTCATCTAATTCTCCTGATATCTGTCTGGGCGTTCATCTGGAGCCGACAAAGTCTACCTCGTTTTCTTGTTTTAGGATCATCGCTCATCACACTTACTTTTGAGATACCGTTGCTGGTATTCTCAGCACGTGGCAATCTAGACGGCACTGGTTCCGTCATCCTTCTTGCCTGTCAAGCGTCTAGAATTCTACCGCTTTCATTCCTCGCAATTTACTATCTCTTCAGTGGCGGTTGGCAGTATGACGTCGATTGTGACACGGAAGAATCACAACCTTTTCTGCACACAAACGGAAATGCCGAGTGTCCAAATTACGGCACCGAAAATACTTCTTCAAACTCAGACTATGATGACGTCGATGCATATTCTCAGGGCAGCGATTCCGAAGATGACGTTGTCGACATTAAGCGTGAGCGAGCAAAGAGACTCAAAGAGAAGGGAGGTTGGTGGGGATATCTCTCTGACTTTTCCATCTTTCTTCCATTCCTGATCCCAAAGAAGGACCGCAAAGTTCAACTCTGCATCTTGGCCTGCCTGGTCTGCATTATTGCTACCCGAGCCTTTAACGTCTTGGTACCTCGTCAGCTTGGTATCGTGGCAGACCAACTGCTTGCAAAGCAGAATCCTTTCAAGGCACTGGTGGTCTGGCTTCTCCTGAGTCTCGTCTCGCATGACGTTGTTATTGGTGCGATTGAGGCTTTGGCCAAGATCCCAATCAAGCAGTTCTCGTATCGCTCGCTCACGAATGCCGCATTCAACCACGTCCTGTCCCTGCCAATGGAGTTCCACTCAGAGCGCGACTCAGCAGAAGTGATGAAAGCTATTGAGCAGGGCGAAGCCTTGACCAACGTATTGGACAACGTAGTCATCGAGCTTCTACCAACATTCGTGGACCTGATTATTGGTGCCGTCTTCTTGTACTGGAAGTTCAACAGTTATGTCGCCCTTGCTATGGCCATATCAGCCGTCGTCTTCATCACCTTTGAGGTACAGGCTACCAGCTGGAACCTGGACAACCGTCGAGAGTCGTCCAAGTCGAAACGAGAGGAGACCCGAGTTATGCACCAAGCGGTTCAAGGTTGGCAGACTGTCACCTACTTTAACATGTTTGGCTTTGAGAAACAACGTTTTGGGCTCTCTGTTGAGAAGCAGCTGTCTGCTGCAAAGAGTTGGGAAAGGCGCGACGCTCTAATTCAGGCAGCACTTGAGGGTATTGTCCCTTGCGCATTCTTCACGCTGGCAACTCTTATCATCTACGACATCTCACAAGGAGGTTCCTCCCCTGGCGACTTTGTATTCTTCATTCAGTACTGGGAGTACTTGATCTGGCCATTGAAGTTCCTTTCTCATCAATACAGATACCTCATGTCGGATCTGGTAGATGCTGAACGGCTGCTATTTCTACTCCAGACAGAACCCAGTATCACAGACAAAGAAGGGGCTATAGATCTAGAGAAGGTCGAGGGACGTGTTGCTTTCAACCAGGTTGGTTTCTCTTATGATCCTCGGAAGCCAACTATCCGAGATGTTTCGTTATCGGTTGAACCGGGACAGACTGTGGCAATGGTCGGAGAGACTGGAGCAGGCAAATCCTCAATCATGAAGCTCCTCCTCCGTTTCTACGACATCAACGAGGGCTCCATTACCATTGATGGACACGATATCCGCGACATCACTCTCAGCTCTTTGAGAAATGCTCTTGGAGTTGTCCCTCAAGATCCACTCCTCTTCAACGCCTCAATTCTCGAAAACATGCGCTACGCTCGCCCTTCTGCCACTGATGCAGAGATCCACGAAGCCTGTCGCTCTGCCGCCATTCACGACAAGATTCTTAGCTTTGTTGATGGATATAACACACAGGTAGGAGAACAAGGCGTCAAATTGTCAGGTGGAGAAATCCAGAGACTAGCTATTGCTCGAGTCTTCCTGAAGGACCCTCCAATTCTCATTCTCGATGAGGCCACGAGTGCAATCGACACAAACACAGAATCAAGTATTCAGGCTGCATTAGATGAGCTGAAGCGTGCGAGATCGACCTTTGTCATCGCCCATCGGCTATCTACCATTGTTAATGCGGATAAGATTCTAGTGGTTCACGATGGACAAGTGGTTGAATCAGGGACTCACACTGAGCTGATCTCAATAGACGGACGATACAGGGCATTGTGGAACAAGCAGGTTGGGAGTAAATAAAGGCATGATATTATATGTTTGAGATGGAGGACTCTCTAGGCGTATAAAATAGTGGATGAGCTTGGCGTTATATGTATCATTAATCTCTTCTTATTATTCTTTCCATAAAAACTTCTTCTGTTATCCACTTTGATATAATTGGCTTAACCTCTACCATGCCTCCCATACTACAGCCTAGCCTACTGGTACAGCTTTATCGAGTTGATGGACCAGTAGGAGTCCTTGAAAGCCTGGGGATTATTTGTGACATAGTCGTCACAGGTGCTGTATCCAGTCGAGCCTCTGCACTCCTCGTTCCAGATATCTGGGGTAATATTATCTCCGCAAAAGGCAGTGTTGAGAATCTATCGTTGTTAGTATGCACTTCCCATCATGAGCGGCAAGTAGCTATCTTACAATGGTCTGCTTCTTAAAGTACTTTCCAACGTCGCAGTTGCCATTCGCATTAACAAACTGAGACGTGGCAGGGGATCCCCAGTTGCTTGGATTGGGGTTACCGGACTTGATATCAGCGGGAATATTGTTACGTGGGAACCAGTAAATCTTGAGGGCTTCCTTTGTGAGCCAAGTGGCATACACTCCGCCCTGGTTCGCGTTGAAAGGCTTGCCGTAGGACCCGACTGGCATGGTGTTACCGCATCCATCACTATACAGATTAGTCTTGAGTCCACACTACTACAGTTAGGTATACGAACCCATTTTCTCCGCCATCGCAATAGTTAGACTCATCGCCACCATTGTTGCATTGAGGTCGAGGGTCAAGACCACCAGGATGGTTGAAGACACATGATCCGCAAGTGTGTAGAGACACGACATTGGCCTCCTGGTTGCCGTTGATGCCCTCGATGATGTCAATCTCGCCAATAGGATCCTCCTCAAAGTTGTATGACCAGCTGCAAGGGTTAATAAATAAAAGGCCCACTGGCTGGGATTCTATTAACTACTTACTAAGAAGGCCAGACACCGCAGGCAGTTCCAGGCATGTGCTCAATATCAGCAATCAGAATACCCGAGCTGTAGTATTCCTTAGACTCGACACGAACACTATTGCGTCCGTGCTTAGTCCTGCTGGATCCGAGGAGAGCTGCCTTGTTAGTCGAATCCACACCCAGACGAATCTTGCCATTGTTGACGTTGACAATGCCAGAGCTCAATGCCTGGCTCTTGCTCAAGTAGTTGACGGAGCCGTGGGTTGGATCACCACCGTAGCTGGGATCCAGCGCATCATAGTAAGCGCGCTGTAGCCTGTTAGTATTTGCTTGCTGAGCTATTTGTCCTAAGGTGTCTCACGTCTCGAAAGTCGAACGAGTCCAGGAAATTGCTGGAGTCATATGTCTTCTTTAAAGAGAATGCCTGGCCCCGAGTTGCCTCAGCGGTAACGAGAAGAGCGAGAAATGTATTTCGAATCATAGTGATGTCTGTTTGTTCTTAGTGAAGGCTAGGATGACTTCTTCTGTCAGTCTTCAGAAAAACACTACGGTTCCTACCTTTAAATATTTATTAGAAAGCCACATGGGCTATACTATCCGCCACTGTGCCGCTCGTATGACTGAAAATGCCTCTGTTCTGGACTCTATCACTTGCATGATGATGAAGCTACTGTGATCCTTCGAGGTGCTGGTCTGATCATGTATGCGCCGTGGGATCACTCCCCTGTCTATTCCAGGCGGATCATTATGTAACGTGGTATCCGCCCCGATACCATTTGCTCCAGTTAGCACCACTTGAGAGGAAAAGAACCAGGGTTATTGAAAATCCTTTGAGAGACCTTCTGTATGCAGCCTAGCTGTTTGCGCACCGCCCGAAAGACGCGCCAGTAATCCGCAATACTAGTGGAATAATATGTCTCCTGGCTATGCTTTTCCTGACGATAGCTATCTTGCAAGGTGATTAGTTATGTCCTTGCAATGTATCTTTTACTTGCAGTCCCCTGTACACCTAGGGCGAAGAATTACTGGGCCTATTAATCCATAGTGTAATATAGGCATCCTCTTTTTTATAACTGCCAAAGGCATTCCCCATAGTGGGAAGGAATGTAATTAAAAGTGATTGTTAATTTATCTTATAAACTCTTCTTCTAATACAGCTACACAGCAGATTTTCGGTATCCTAATAGTTATATAACGATCACAGGCTCAAGCAAAGCCACTCTAGGACAGACTTTAACAACCTGTTTAATCATACACCGAGGCCTTTGACCACTTTGAACGAGCTCTAATCCTCTTTCCGTAGATGTAAAAGACAAATGGAACAGGAATTAATAACGCAGCAAACCCACCCGTGATACTCGAGCCTGGTCCAACGCCAATATTGTGATACAGTGGCCCAACTACTAGTGGAAAAGCAGCCGCAAACATGGAACGAAGAAATGTATTAGCGGCAATGGCAGACGCTGCATATGCGCTGAACGTGTCGACGAGGTAGTTGAGTGCTGCCTGGAAAATGGTAAAGAAGCCGGTTCCCAGTAGGACCAGACCTATGCAAGGAACAACCCAGTGGATGTCCTTCTCCGCGGTCCATCCAATGAGGAACTGGCCTCCGCTGAAGATCACAGAGCCAATCATCATAGGAGGAAGACGCTTCTCAGGAACAGCCCGGTTTCCAGCAGCATGGTAAGCCTTGTTGTAGAGCAACTGGTTGTAAACGTTGGCTCCACACCCAAGTATAGCTCCAAGAAAGATGCAGACAAAAGGCAGCGAAGAAACGAGAATTCCCCAGCCTTTAATCTCCCTGAAGATGATGGGAATCGCACCAAGCTGCATGTAGAGGATGCCATAGCAGAAGCTGGCATACAAGGCAACGAGGAAGCAAATGGGCGTCAAGATGAGTTGTACTGGACGGACAAGAAACTTTCGTGCAAGCTCCTGGATGCTGACGTCCCACTCTTCAAACTTAGCATGCAATGCCCAATTGCCAGTTTCATGACGGAGACGCCGGGCCTTGTAAATAAGAAGCTTGGGAGGATAACTCTCGTCAACAAAGATAGCCGCCAATACCAGGAAGATAATCTGAATGATACCAGTGACATACTCTGTCCATCTCCAGCCTAGACTGGGGTTCTGCACGAGAGCAGCTGACGCAATGGGACCTGATAATTGTTAGTAGCTATAAGAAAGGAGCCCAAATTGTCAACATACCTATAACAGGTCCACCAACAACAGCCATAGCATATCCCGCCATTGCGATTCCTCTCTCTGTTGGTAGGAACAAATCTCCCAGGACACCTCCAGTGTTAGTGACGGGTGCTGATGCAAAGAAAGCACAGAAGAAACGCGTTATCATAAGCGTTTGCAGATCTTTTGCCACCGCACTGCCGAAACTGAAACAGATTGCGAAGAACATGGGGATAAGAACTGCTTGTCGTCGTCCGTAGACTTCACTCAGAGGAGCCCAGAGAAGTGGACCAAGTCCAAAGCCCACGAGAAACAGGGTAGTTCCTAGAGTGGCTGTCTGCGTCCCGACGTGGAAATGCGCTGCCACTTGACGCGTACCTGAAGAATAAGAGGAGGAGGCCCAGGTTGCAGACATGGTGACGAGGCCGTACAGCATTGTCGTGATGATCTTCTTCTTGGTCGGCCAGTTTATCGGCCGATACGGATCCTCCGGACCATCGAAGTCAACAAGCTCATCCTCAGTTGTCTTGACGTGAGCTAGAGGATGACTGAATTGGGGCGGGGGTCGAGATCGGATCCTGGACATTACAGATTCGCGTCGGGAGACGGTTCTGGTCATGCTCATGCGCGTTCCAGGTGCTCTGATACTTTCCCATTCGCCGAGGGAGTATGCATCGGTATTTGTCCTATTCAGACCAGTCGCTCGCCTGGAAGATGATGATATTGAAGATTCTTCATCGTTGGTATTGTGTGAGAATGGGATTGACTCCCGCCTGGGGTCTTGCCCAGACGCGTTGTGCAAATCTTCATTTTTTTCCATGATTGCTTTGATCCACTGTGAAATAAAGCTAGAACTTTTTGAAGAGCCCGATCGTGAGAGGAACAGGCTTGTGTTTTGAATTAAAACACCCGGTACCGCTGTCGGCGACTGGTACTAACGCCGAGGTGTCGAAAATTTAGTTCATGACCAGCTCAGTTTAAATGTGGCGAGGAATTCGGCCAACAAGGCCAGTGCCCGTTTAACTTGACGTCATTATCCGTTAGCTTTTGACGTTTTCCAGGTCCAGGTTTATCGTCTTTGTGGAGTCTTTTCGCCAAACATTGATTTGTGTGGTTCGCATAGCTCGGAGATAAAAGAGTTCCTGCTAAGGACCGGGAATAAACTGCGAATAACCTCTTCGGCATTTGCTGCCGATTGCGGCCCGGTAGGTATGGATATTTATAAGGTATATTATATGTTCGCGACGCGATGTGTTAACCCGACCGCGACCTAGTGCGACGTCTATGAAGGTTCATTTATCTATTGTAGATCTTATACTATTTTACAGCTTGGCCGATTCTCTGGCAGGCTGCCACTCGAAATACTTCTTGCCTTTGATTGGCTCGCCTTTGCATTCCTCCTTTAGGTCAAACTCGTGGTACTGCCTGAATAATCACATCACTAGCCTTCTCTGCAACCATGTACAGTGGTAGCGCAATATAGAAGCCTGGTATTTTAGGGAAAACGCTGGCATCAACGACTCGCAGGCCTTCAGTACCTCTCACCCTGAATTGAGAGTCTAGAACAGCCATTGGATCGTTATCAGCGCCGATGGGACAGGAACATGAAGCATGATGACCCCAGGCTTCATCCTTCAGAAACTGTTTTGCTTGTTTCTCATTCGTGACATTATTTCCTGGCCAAACTTCAGGGAAGTTGCCATCGAGAGGAATTAGGCTATTAAATGCCTTGCGGGCAAACTGGAAGCCTTCGTATGTGGCCTGAAGATCCTTGTCGCCTTCTTCTTCTTCATTAACGCCCGAGTCGTAGGAGTTGAAGTTGATAATTGGCATGTCCCTTGCATCGGTGGATTTCAGGGTGACAGTGCCGGCATTGTTGCGGCTATGAGCTTTGAGAATGATCCAGGCCCAGTGCCGAGCATCAGCAAGAGAGTCAGCAGCGTAGCCAGGGAAGTATCCTTTAAACTTGGCTGGAGCGCCAGAGATGAATAGATCAGGTTCATCATCGGCAATGGAAGACTTCAGCACCACTCCAAGAGCGATTCCATTGGTTGCATATACTCCCTTGGTAATTGGACCAAGGCCTTTCTTGTACTGCTCCAGGCAGGGATCTGGTAGAGTCTCCATGAATGTACATTTCGACGTGATGGCAAAGTCGCTGTCAGTCTTTCCAATCACAGTGGCTTCGTAGCGATCCTGCATGTTTGTTCCAACACCAGCAAGGTCGACTAGTACAGGTATGTCGAAGGAGTCAAGTTCCTTCTTGGGCCCGATGCCACTGAGCTTGAGCAGCTGAGGAGTGTTGAAAGTACCAGCAGAGACGATGACTTCGCGCTTAGCTTTAATGATACCAGATCCGCTAGGTTTGGACGATGCAGAGCGAGGGTCGGCGCGGTAGAGGCTGGAGCCTTGTAAGTAATCAACACCCACAGCGCGGGGCTTGGAGCCGCTGGTATCGAAGCGAATCTTGGTGACCTGCCGCAATGTGAGTTTTAGTATATGACATGGAAGAGGTGCCTCACTAAGGTGTTGAGCTTGATATCGAGATGGTACTTTCGAGTTCCATCTTTGTTCACAGCGTTGGCTGTATCGAGGATGAAGTCTCGTGGACCACCGCGCACTGAGTCGACCATGGAAAGTGGAACCTGATAAAGACCAGTCTTGCTTGTTTGGCCTGGAGCATTGATATCACGAAGCAAGACCTGACTAAGCCCAGTCACGGTGCCGAGTACGAATCCAACAAGTTTCTTACCAGTAGCTGAGGCAGCAGAAACGACCAGAGACAAGAACTTTAAATCTTCCACTACCAAGGTGAGGGAAGTGAGGGATGTGCCAAGCCAGCCCTTAAAGCCATGCCCGACGATGCTGCTGGGTAAGTACATATTCTTCTCCAACTTCTTGAAGTAGGACTGCATGTTCTTTGGGTTCCAAGAGTCATCGCCTGTAAGGGCAGCGATATTGGCCCAGTCGCTATCGTGAGCAGCAATAGTAATCATGGCGTTGTGTCGTGTGCATCCACCGAGCGTACCGGCGCGAGGATACAACACGCCCAATGGCTTTGCGTCTTTTGGAGGATCAAGACCTACATAGAAGCTACCATCAGGCTTTTGGTAAGTCATCTTGGAGTCGCGCTTTTGCTGATTCGAATCGGAATAGTGGTTGACGAAGAAGTTCCATCTGGTTTCCTCAAACTCAGTTGCCAGTAGATTCAAGGCGGGGACTTTCTCAACCCAGTCATCTCCAGAGTCATCGCCAGCGTCAATGAGAAGGACTCTATAGCCAGCGACAGCAAGGTTGGCTGCAACAGGCCCTCCTCCTGCCCCAGAGCCAACGACAACGTAGTCGTACTCTGTGGTACTTGTATCGCGTTCATTGATGAAGGGGTTATGTGATCGCTTCTGGTGTTGAGACGAACTCCATGGAGTGGAGCTGTGGGCGTTAGCAATGTGCCAGTGCTGTCGGGCTGAGTAAACTTACAAAGCAAAGGTTGAGTCAACAAGGGTGAAGGCAACGGTGAGAAAGAGTGGCAGATGCATCTTGGCTATCTAACGCTAAGCGATTGAGTGATGGAAGAATGTTTTAAGGAATAGATTGAGTTCCAGAGCTTGGTGATAAGTCCTGGAATACTATAGGGGCTGGCTGCCTTGGCTTTCAGGAATGTAGCACTGCAAGCGGTTAACGCTTTCGGTAATCCCTGATCCAAATAAGAAAGATCGACTACGAACCTCAACAAATTAACAGGATCCTTTCATATATAAACGATGAGAAAGTTCCACAGTTTAAAGCAGGGATTTTAACTTTATAGCCCCTGGATGAATGTCCAGAAATGGCCTGAGGTTGCAGTCTTGCGTTGTAGTTATTAAAGGTGTGGAGTCTCTTTCCTCCATTGACAAACTATGAATGGAGGCTGGGGAGGGAGGTTGTATTGACGCTAGGGTTAGTGCATACAACCTAGGCCGGCAGAGCTTTTTGCTTGAGGCACAAGACAGAGGCATTATCTTTTAAAAGTCCTTATAATATTATGACCACTTACAGACTATTCTGCCGTGTTTTAAAAAATATGGTTTAGACTGCCTGACCGAATTTAAGAGGATTGAAAAGCAATAGCCAATTGCATGGAGCAATCATATATAGGAGGACTGACTGCAGAGCAGGTAATACTTCCCGTTATGAGTAGCAGCAGTTATGCAATTTGAGAAGCGAAGCAACTTAGCTGCCAAGACCAAAACATATAAAACAAGTACTCGACCGCTTAATCCAGGCAGGTTGAGGTATCTCTCTATTTGGTGGTCATGTGTTATATTTCAGCTACACCGCTAAACATTACTTCCAAACCTGAAACATTATCTCATATGCATTGGCCAAAAGACTCTTGCCACTTGCATGGAATCCCACCAAATCTGCCGAGTCCTGTCATGTCTCAAATTCATGATCGTTGTTAATCCTCTGTTGAGTTAGTCTAAGAGACCAAGCTGTGCGACCCGAGCCTCCCGGCGTAAATGCCTGTGCGGGTAGTATAGGATATGTGGTCAAGCAGCGTGTCTTGCCACTCTATGTCTGTCGAACAAACTGGTTGGTGTGCGACTTGTAAAGCTTTGAGCGATCCAGAAGCTTCCCTGTTGATGACTGGATAAAGTCAACTTGCAGGTTGTGGGCATCCTGGAAACGTATGGTGGCATAACTAAAGTCATCTGCATAAGCAAACGCATTTGCAGCTGTCTTCTTCCCCACGGCGCTCAACCCTTCAATGTTTCCCGCACCACCAGCCACGATGTACATGGGAGATTTGGGATCATTTAAGCCTGCGGGGTCAACAGTTCCATTGTACAGTGGGTAAAACCGTTGGGAGTTATGCACGTGTCCAAATACAGCCAGATCAACGCCATACTTGTAGAATAACCCCTCGAATGCTTTTTGGCAAGGCTTGCAGCCCTCTTCTCCAGTGGTGTACCATGGGCGGTGTCCAGCAACAATAACCCATGGTGTGACGCTGCGGTCAACCGATGCAAGATCAGCTTCAAGGAACTGGAGTTGCTGGTCCGGTCTACCAAATGGTCCGCTGTTCAGGTTTGCAGAGCCACCTGGCGCGTCAGGCGCGTCGGGAAAGTCAGTTTCGGTATCGATCATAACGACGTGAGCCATGCCGTACTCAAATGAGAACCAGAAGGGCGGGTTAGCGAGCTGCTTGGCTTTGTTGGCGTTTACTCTGGCCGCATCGTTTGAAGATGTTGATGTAAATGCAAGGGGCATTGACTGGCCGAATCTGTACATGAAGTCGGTGAAGTTCTTTTGGCCGACAGGACAAAGGTTGTTAAGGACCGGGACCTCTTGACAAGCGGCTTCGTGGTTTCCTGGACTAACCATGTAGGGCTTTCGACCAGAGATGGGGGCCAGTTGATCGTAGAATGTTTCTAGGATTGCTTGGTATGCCTCTTGTCCGTGGAGTAAGTTCTTTGGCTTGAGGAACCAATCATCAGCATATGCCAAATCGCCAGGATGAATGATGAATTCATAGTCATCCGCTGTTGTGGCAAGGCGGCCAATCGTCGTGTGATTTAACGAGGGTTGAACATTAGGGATAATATCACGCTTGGATTGATCCATGTTAATTGTAAAACCGTCTTGTCCGTACACTCCAAGATCGATGATGGCATTTATGGCGAATGGCGTCTTGTCACCAGCCAGTCGAGGGCTGAGGAATTGATCAATGGTGGCGCTCTTTGAATCAATCTTGTAATAGTACGTTGTTGCTGGAGAAAGATTGCCAAGAGTAACAGTGTTGGCCCATGTGCGAGAAGTTGGATAAGTCAAGGATATGTCAGAGCATGCTTGCTGATTGAGTGCATCTTTAGAAGTGCCATAGTTCACACAGGGTTTCTGTTGCTTTGCATATGTGTTCCAGCCAATAGTAACACCTAATGCAAGTGAGTAATTGGACTTGTATCATTAATGCGATGTGAACTGACTGCTTGGTCCCTCCAGTGCAATTCGCTGTTGTACTGGAGTTGACAGATCTGAGGGTATGGGTGGGAAGCTGACTTTGGCTGTAGTACCAGCTACCAGCAAGAACAGACTGGTAACTATGCTTTGCGAGTAAACCATGATTTCAAGTCCGTCGCTTGTGAAATAAGCTTAGTCTCCTGCAAGTAGGTCTCATATCTATCGCAGCTAAAGCCTCTGACTCCGGACTTTATATACAATATTGCTTCTATTCTGCTCTGAAATATTGTGCCGTATAGCCGGCCAAAAATCTCATTAGGAAGTTGTTCCGAAGCGATTTTACATAAAGTCTGTGGTGGTAATGTTGGCTTGTGAATATTGAAAACCTCGTGGTTCTTTAGCACCGTTTTATTGGTAGAGCAGCACAATCAGTCGGTCACTTAAAGCGGCAGGTATACCCACTCCATAGTAACTCTAAAACAATATCCAGCCGAGGTATTATTCTATTTACCAAAAGTTCTAACATATCCACCTCCACAGTTATAGACAGGTTTGCCCATATGTTAATTTTCCGAAAGTAGCATATTTATCTACCTGCCTGTTTAATATGGGTGGCCGCAAAAGCGGCCAATTCAAAGATCTACCTCGGCATAAGGCTCTAGCTCTTTTTCCGTCCACTCCCACAGCTTGAAAATCAGGTCTTCATCCTTTCCTTCTGGTATACATCGCCCACCCATCCCCAAGGGTTCGTAGTACTCCCCAGACTCTATCCCGTCTGCCACTGCTGCCCAGACATGATGCTTGGCAACAATCTCAACTGGACGAGACAACAGATAACCAACGACCCAATCAAATACATTGCCTCCCGTCGAGTTGAGGGTTAGATTGGTACGGCATGCTCCGGGGTGTATTGCGACCGCTTTCAATTGAGGATATCGCTCGGCCAATGCGCGAGTGAATAGGATGTTAGCTAGTTTGCTCTGCGCATAGAGCTTCAATGGTGGTAAACAGCTTCCATCAGTCTTAAGCGTATCAAAGTCTATTCCTCCGGCTGGGCAATTGTGATGGCTGCACGAGCTAGTCACAATGACTCGAACGTCTCTTTTGAGCTCCGCTGTCCGGATGAGAGTGGGTAGTAGAAGCTTGGTGAGGAGAGCATGCCCCAGGTGATTGATGCCGAACTGGAACTCGTAACCATCACTTGTGAACTGGGCTGGCAATCCCATTACTCCAGCATGGAGGAAAAGAAGATCGATGTGCTCAACCTGGGAGACTAGGGTCGCGACAGCTGTTCTAACAGAAGGGAGTGATGCAAGGTCCAGCTGCACCATCTGGATTCGAACATGGGACGCTTGTTGTTCGAGCTCGACTATGGTCTTCTTGGCGGCATCCAGGTCTTTGACAGCCAGCCATATTTCGGCTGGAGATAACAAAACCAAGTAAGACAACACTTGCTTTCCAATATCACCGTCGCCTCCGGTGATAAGAATGGTTTTACCGCTGAGCGATTGACTGTCTTTGTCTATAACAAAGACTGCAGAATTGGACCCTGTGATATTCCCAAGAATTGCCATATTTGAGTGTATTGTTGGAATATCAAGCTGATAATAATTAGCAGATAGAATTCACGACATGTAGAATCCCAATGGTTTACAAGTTATAAATAATATTACAGTCGAAGGATTTGCTTATGTGGAAGCTAATTAATCTCTGACAGACACGTATGCGTGATAGCCTGCTCTTGTAGGCTGACACGCTTTATAAGGTAACACTCACGAGTGATCCACATTTCTGGACTGTGCAAAAAGCTTGGATAATGTATCCCTCCAAAGTCTTGTAATAAATTTCGGTTAGCCCACAATACCAAGTCTTTAAAAAGAGGCAAATGGATTAATTTAGAAAGAACTTCAATTCGAATAAATAGGTGCTATATAATACCCTCGACCGAGATACAGCAATTATAAAGAAACTTAATTGAACCTTCTCATTATACACAGCAACGCCCTCGATGCTGTTATTCTTTCCATGTCCTTCATCTCCAGCCCGACGCTGAGCAAGGATTTCATTTGTCTGACGGCGCCAGGTGCGGGGCATGCCCTGGCAGCCAAAGAGCACGTCCATATCCTCGAGAGAAATACCCTTTGTCTCGGGAATAAGAAAGAAGGCAAAGCAAAGGCCGAAAACAACAGAGCATGCGAAAAGAAGGAATGTCCCGTATTTGATGTCGGTCATCATGTAAGGAGTCGAGTAGACAATGATGAACTGGCCGAGCCACTGAGCACAGGTGGTAAAGACGAGGCAGATGGAGCGGATGGCCATGGGGAAGATCTCAGCGCTAAGAAAGATATGTTAGTATTGGTCCTCAAATTACCCTTCTATTAATATTAGAAGACTTACCAAAAGATCCAAGGAATTCCATTCCACGAGATGGCATAAAAGACGGCAAAGATATAAATCATAACAATAGCCACATAGGCGCCAGGTGTTTTCTCTCCAGGCGTGAGTCCAGCGTCAAACGAGTGAGACAACTTGGAGTAGATTCCAAGATAAAACAGTGCAATGGCTGCCCCAGTTGAGCCGATCATCAGCGACTGGCGACGGCCGAGAGCATCAACACCCCAGACCATGTAAAGTCCTGTAGCACACGCCTTGACAATACCAAAGATGCCTGTTGCGAGAAGTCCAACACTTGTTCCGGTGAAGCCAATAGACTTGAAGATGGATGGGGAGTAGTAGTTGAGAGCATTGATACCCGACATGTTCTGGATAAACATGAGAGCGATACCCAAGAGGAGACGACGTCTGTTTGTAGGCCCTACAACCTCACGAAGCTTGGCAACGAAACCCCTGTCAGCTCCCATGGCCTTCTCCTCTTCAATCTGATGCAAAACTGTGTTAATCTCCCAGTTGAGGTATGGATGATCGGCAGGCAATTGTCGAAGACGTTGGAGGACCTTGCGAGCCTGGTCGGTTCGTCCAGCATTTAGGAGCCAACGAGGAGACTCAGGCTGGAAGAACATGCAGATGACAAGCAATGTTCCAGGAGCAAGTTGTAGGCCGAATGGGATATGCCACTGAGCATCGGATGTTGGGGAAATATGTATGTTAACACCGTAGTTAACCCAGAACCCAATGATCTGAGAGAACTGGAGGAAGATTTCGAATATGCCAATAAGACGTCCTCGAATAGCTGGTGGACCCGACTCGGAGATGTAGACTGGAATGATCATAGATGAGGCACCAACGGCGAGACCTTTTGCGAATATGCGTTAGTGATTGGACTCATCCAAGGAGCAGTAGAGGGAACTTACCAGTAAGGACACGACCAGCATAGATGTAAGACAGATGGCCATCCGAGACGAGCTGCACAATAGCACCAACATTAAAGATAATACCACATAGCATCAAGACCAAACGTCTACCAAGCTTCTCAGTCATGTAGTAACAGAGCAAGACACCAAAGAAGCAGCCTCCTTGGAACGTGCTGACAATGTTGGCCTTCAGCGACGCCAGAGCGGTGCCGGTCGAGTCAGCCAGGCTGAAGCGTTCCTGAAAAGAAGGGAGCGACAGTGTGCCGCCAATGAAAGCAGAGTCATACCCGAACATGGAAGACCCCAGGGCGGCGGAGGCGGCGAGAGTGTAGATCCTCCAGCCATAGACTTCTGGGGGCGCAGGGTTGGCCGAGTGGTCCTGCGGCCGGGCAAAGATGTTCTTGACCATGATGGCTTCTGTATAGCTGCCTATGATGAAAGGAATGGAGAGTAGGGATAAGGTGGTGGAGGAGAAGAGATGAGAAAGGGGCCAGATGTGTGGTAGATATGTGTTTGGACATGAGCTCTAATTTTGAGTGGAAGGGCATGCACGCACCCCGGATTTGCTACCCCAGACTGTTACCCCAGCCCCCGCATCTGTCTTCTCCGCCACTTTTTAATGTGACCTTGATCTTGGCAAATCGCTGGCGGAAAAGATAATTGCCGCTGTTAGTGTGCATTCGAGTAAGACGGAGCAGTGGTCTTGTCAGGGTCGGTGTAGTTAGATGAACTAGGATAGTTAGTATAATATGTCCAGTCTGGAACTTCACATGCTTCCTAGTATTATAGACTATTGGTTCTAGAGCCTATAATCTAAGACAACCATGCCTAGTAGTGAGATAGCGTAGGACACAGAGATGATAAGAGGTAAAAACATAACAAGTGATTCAAAGGCTTTATGAACGGTTAATATATTTACCCATCTATCGAGACTCTAGAGCTCTTGCTATTACTGCCTTGGCAGCATCTAACGGCATCTCACTCAATGGCCGCTCCATCCAAAGGACCTCCTGCGCAATTCCTTGATGGACCATAGCTACTGTCCCAGGAATCACCTTCCAGCCATTATCTTCCGCGAGACGATAGAAGCTCGTAAAGATATTAGGGTGATAGCACATCTCCAACACATAACCCTTTTCCTTCCTCTGGATAAGCTCACGAACAATATCCCCTGCCACAATCTCGCCTTGGGTGCTGGGAGGAAAGTCCGGGACTGTACCAACAATGAGGACTGGTGTTTGCATTTTCTCAGCCTCCTCAAGGGATGCAACAAATATCAGTCTGGGCCCGTCCTGTATCCCAGAAAAAGACTCAATCACTGCATCCGCCTCCCCTTTTATACGGTTCACCAGATAGATCTCTGACGCGCCAAGCCACTTGTGCAGTGCATAGACAGCACTTCTGCAGGCCCCTCCACCTCCAATGACCAATGTTGGCTTTCCAGCGCTATGCTCCAAAACGTCAGGGAACTCTTGCAAGAAGGACTCGCGAACCCCAATGCAGTCGGTGTTTGTACCAATGTATCTCTTCTCTCCCGTTACTGGATCTGGGCGGATATACACAGTGTTGATGGCTCCAATGGCGTGCCCTTCCTCGGTCACTTCATCGCACTCATTAATCCAGGCGACTTTATGAGGCATTGTGACGGCTGCACCAATACAGTCGCTAGCCTTGAGCTTGGGGATGAAATCATTCTTGTCGATGGACTCGATGAGGTTGTAAGACCATGGCGCATTGAGATTCTTAAAAATTGTGGAGTGGAGGAGTGGTGCTAAGGAATGTTTCAATGGGTAGCCAAAAAGGTACGCATGGCGGGTTTCCTTGAGCTGGTCTGACATATTGAGAAATGCGTATGCAGACGTGTGTGCGTGTTGGTTGGCTTTGGCTTGGCTAAATCTACCTGTTAATAGATGCCCTGTGTTTATTACCAGTCTCGGGAGTCTTAGATGAGTTATGAATCACGAAGGGCTTAAATGGCAAGGGACATTACCCGCCCTTCGACTGCTGATGTAGATGGCCCTTCCATAACTAGCTTTAAGTGGTTTAGTTTTAGGTATCACTTGCTAAGAAAAGTCTTGGTAGCCCAGGGTCGTCTTAAAAGTTTAGCCGCTTAGGTCTGGAAGCCTGGGATTTTTAATATAAGCCAAGGAATAATTTTAGCCACTTTTAAGAAGTCTAGTAGTCTATAAACAAGAAGGAAACTATCCTTACTATTTGGGATACCAGTCTGGATAATTACTTTCTATAGACTATTAGTTAGAGATATTTTATATTTAAAGGTTAAGAAAAGTAAGTAGCCTATCTTAATATTAAAAATACATACTTAAATTCTAACCTATTTAATGAGAGCTATCCGTATTATAATATATATAACCCTATTTAAGGCCCTATATGTACATATATAATTTATAATATTTATTAGTTATAAATATTCTGTGGTTATACTAGCCTAAGAGGTAATAGGGAGAAAGAAATATATATACTATTCGAGCTAATTCCTATGAGATATGTATAAATATTCAATAGTTAAGAACTAAGGATAAAACCTAGGTTCTCCTAACTATA